>JBBPBX010029233.1:18238-36017 GCA_038048925.1 Garcialebias charrua | reverse complement strand
TATGTTTATAATTTATTATGCAAAAACGACCAGAGCTCAATGATATAAGATATATATGTTCTGACAAATATTCAAATTTACAAAATCATGTCACAATACCTTTAACCCTGAGTTGCTCCCGGTAGGACTGGCTGGCGCCTTGTATGGCAGTCTACCGCTACCGGTGTATGCATGTGTGTATGAATGGGTGGATGGCTGGTATTGTGAAGTGCTTTGGGGCCCCTCATAGCGGGCTGGAAAGCGCTATATAAGTAAGCTCCATTTACCATTCTGTCCTGTTCGTATTCAGATGCAGGGGTTTTGTGTTTTGATCTGCTAGTTTCTTATTTTGGTCAGTGGTGTGAAGTAGTGCTGAACTTGGTTTGTCACCAAAACCTACTTTATGAGGTGGAATTACAATTCCATTTTCTTGGATGGTTGGTAACCTAATGGTGCTTTGAAGGGTGAGAAACTATTACAAATGAGGTCATGACATCATGTGTGCACTCTACCCAAGGGAGATCCACCTCTTGGTTCAACCTTTCCGTCTGCCCATTGGACTGTGGGTGAAGGCCGTGGGTGAAGGCCTAAGGAGAGGCTGACTGAAACTCTGAGGGCTTCACAAAAGGATTTCCAAATGTGGGAGATGAAATGCAGGCCCTGGTCAAAGCCCATGTCATGAGGTTCCCTCATGAAGGTGAATGTTGAACCAAGAGGAGTGCACTCTCTAGGGTGGATGGCAGTTTGGTAAGGGGAACAGAATGTGCAGATTTAGTGAACCTGTCAACAATGGGAAGAACGGTTAGGGCTTGGAGTATCAGCTGAGGATGTCTTGTTTTCTAACACACCAAATATTATCTCACTATCTGTAAGTCCAGTGGTTTCTGAGATATTTTGCTAAAAGACAAACACTCGTGTGTGCCAGCTTCATTGTGTGCATCGATCTTCTTGGATCTTGTCTGACATGTTTGCCCTGAGATGTTTGTCTTAAAAAGTTTTTCCTGAAACGTTTTTCCTGTGATGTTTATTCAGTAAATCTTGTCTTTAAAAGAACAAAACATGAAATAAGTTGAACTAAAAATAACTACAGTAACTGTATGTTGGAGGGAACTTGTCCTCAGGATGAATGAGTGAGGGGGAGTTCTGTCTCCTAATCTACTGAACTCAATATCAAATGGGGCCTGAGAGGAACTTGGTGCAAAGCATTCTGGGTAATGTATGGCTGCAGGCTCCACCATCTACGAAAACATTTTTCTACAAGAAGCTGGTTTCATAGAGGATATCTGTGTGTGACAGATGATGGTCTACTCCAGACATGATTCACTCATTCATCATTAACTCATTTATTCATCATTATCAACTAACTCATTCATCATCATCTAACTCATTCATCATCTGTAATGACTCATGTTTTATGTCAAGCCATGCTCATGTATATGTATTTTCTGTCTGTCCTGCTAAACCTCTCCACTGTCATCACCAGCATCACTCAGCTCACCTGTGCCACTCCCACTCTGCACCTGTGCACTGCGCTTCTGAAGTGCTCTTCAATCCCTGCCTCCCTGACAAATCGCCTTGTGCTGGAAGTAATCCAGCGTTCTAGTTCCTGCTCTCTCTTGCTCCTGTTCTTGACCCAACTTCATGACCACAAATTCCTCTCCACTGCCTTGCCAATTACGGTTAACTTCTGCCCATCAGACATCTGGGCTTCGACTCTCTTTCTGCCTTCAGACCACTGATTCCTGCTAAACCCCTCTAAGTACTGTATTGCCCTCTCTTCCTCTCTGTGAATGACCCATGACTGTTTATTGACCATGATCTCAGACCCTGGACTCAAGGAGTTGTGAGTTCCCAGAACCAAGCTCCATGAACCAAAGAGGAGCACTTGTTGGACCTTCCAGGTTACTCTCGCATATCATGTGATCTGGCTGTGCCTACGTTCCTCCAAACCTTCCTCCCCCCTATCATTGCAGCTGTTGTGTTTCAACCTGTGATTAAACTCTGCAGGTTTGTGCTTCAGAACTTCTCACGTTCTCTTAGTCAAACAATCCGAATAACCAACCTGTTTCTCCCTGCAGAGTTTCAGTTGACATTCTCCCTCCAGAGTTCCCTTCCTGACAAGTTTTCAATAAATCTTTTTGCTCACTCCTGTGTTGTGGTTGAGTTTCCGGGTCGCCATCGTAATTCATTACGATCATCAACTAACCCAATCATCATCAGCTCACTCATTCATCATTACCTGTGCTAACATCACTAACAAAACAAGCTGTGACCATAGCTGTCCAGGATCAAGGCCAATCTGGACCCAGCATGCAATCGCTGCAAACAAACTTTAGCTACACTCCTGCATGTATTCTGGACCTGTCCCAAGCTGCAGATTTTTTGGCAGCCTATCTTTGACACCTTCTCTGGAATATGTGGCAAAACTGTTCACCCATCACCACTCATCTCACTGTTTCTGGTCCCTGTGGATATGTCCTTGAGCAAATGCAAGAGGGATGTGATTGCCTTTGGCTTTCTTCTGGCCAGGAGGCTAATTTTGTGCAACTGGAAGGACCCACACCCCACAGCATGTATACATTGGGTAAGGGAAGTGATGTACCACATCCATTTGGAAAAGATCAGATACACCCTGAAGGGTTCTGTAAGATGATTCTGGGACATGTGGCAGCCCTTTGTATCATTTGTTGAAAACTTGTCAATGCCTGTGTTGTTTTTTTGTGTATGTGTAACTGGCCCGGTGTGGGAGGGGTTGTTTTGTGTTCTCTTGTTTTCTTTGCATCCAAAAAAGCAAAAATATCAATAAAAATTATTTGTTAAAAAAAAAAAAAAACACCACTGACTAGACACATTAGGCTCAGTAACCCTGACTCTGGACTCCCATCAGTACCTCTGACTCTAATGGCTAATCAGTTAGCAGGTCAAAGGTCGTGAGGAAGGGCTGCATTTATCAGCAGAACCTGGCTGATACAGAACCGCTTCAGTCCAGTGAAACAGTGAGGCTGGAACTACCGGTAGTTATTTTTCTCCTGCACTGAAGGTTCCCGGGAGAATGTTCTCCAGAGTTCTGTGATGTAGGCAGTTCTGGTTCCTGAACTGGGTAGAGTTCTGATTCCAGCCTCTTCAGAGTGCGCTCAGTTTATTTTCCTGATGTAAAAACTCTGCCCTCAGTCAAAAGGAAGGATTTTAGATCAAGACGAGGCACCGCTGCACACAAACTGCTGATGTCAGTCTGCCTCTAACACTGAAGAATCACAAAAACTCCATTAATAATCCAGGGAGGACCGGCACCAACCTCCCAGAACGCACGCTGTCCTGGAAAAACCAGGCACAGCATGTGCAGCCTCCCAGTGCGTGCGTTAACTGCCCCGGTTGTTAATTTATTCATGCTTTTATCAGTTCTACAGAACCAAAAAGAATCTTCCTCCCATGAGTCCTCCCATTCTAACACTGACCCGTTCAAAAACTCAGTCATTTATTTACAGAGCCCTTTGCAACAGCCAAAAAACATACGAAGTGATTCACAACACAAAGATTAAAAACAAACAGCAATACAAAAAATACAAAAATGCCTGAATGCAACTAGGTATTAAAAACCTGCCAGAAGAAAAGGGTTTACTGACCGGTTCAAACATTGACCGGTTCAAACACTGACTCATTCAAACACTGACCCGTACAAACACTGACTCGTTTTAACACTGACCCGTTCAAACACTGACTCGTTTTAACACTGACCCGTTCAAACACTGACTCGTTCAAACGCTGACTCGTTCAAACACTGACTTGTTCAAATGCTGACCTGTTCAAACACTGACTCGTTCAAACACTGACTCGTTCAAACACTGACTCGTTCAAACACTGACTCGTTCAAACACTGACTCGTTTTAACACTGACCCGTTCAAACACTGACTCGTTCAAATGCTGACCGGTTCAAACACTGACTCGTTCAACTACTGACTCGTTCAAACACTGACTCGTTCAAACACTGACTCGTTTTAACACTGACTCGTTTTAACACTGACTCGTTCAAACACTGACTCGTTCAAACACTGACTCGTTTTAACACTGACTCGTTCAAACACTGACTTGTTCAAATACTGACTCGTTCAAATACTGACTTGTTCAAACGCTGACTCGCTCAAACGGTGACTCGCTCAAACCTTGACTCGCTCAAACCTTGACTCGCTCAAACCTTGACTCGCTCAAACATTGGCTCATTCAAACACTGACCCGTTTGTTCAAATACTGACTTGTTGAAACGCTGACTCGTTGAAACGCTGACTCGTTGAAACGCTGACTCGTTGAAACGCTGACTCGTTTAAACGCTGACTCGTTTAAACGCTGACTCGTTTAAACGCTGACTCGTTCAAACGCTGACTCAATCAAGCACTAATTCGTTCAAACGCTGACTCGTTCTGGTCCATTCAAACTCTAAAACATTGAAACACTCAGAAATGAGATTAACCTTTGAAAACTGTAAACTTGTTTCTGATCTGAACACACGTTTTCTGTGTGATCGGCTGCTGTTGAAGTCCAGTTGACAGAACCTCATTGGATCAGTCAATGGTTCTGACCTGATGACGAGTCGTTAACAATTCCTCAACATCAGTGTGTCCCCTCTGAGGACACGTTCTGGTCGCAGAGTCCGGTCTGTGGCCCCTCTGAGGACACGTTCTGGTCTTGGGTTCAGTAGCAGGTGTCTTACCCGTTTGCGCAGGTTGCAGGTGAGGATGAGGTTGCGGGAGAAGGAATTGGCGAAGGCCGTGTAGAAGTCCAGGACTTTGAGCAAGGCGTCCCTGCTGATGACGTGCAGGTCGCAGTAAGTCAGCGCTCTGACGTTAGCGCAGGCATGAGCTAACGTGGTTTCCTTCCAGAACACGTCTCCGAACACGTCACCTTTACCTGAGAAAACAGGAAACAGAAGACGGGTTGTTCCACAGACATCTTACTGAGGTGGAGCTGCTGCAGCTGAGGTTCTCCTGCATGTCCCTGAGGAACGTCGGCTTCAGTAAACCAGAACAACTTTCCTGACCTCTGACAGCAGCGTCTTTAACTACAGGCCCAAATAAATCCAAACATTTCAACAAGTGCTGCTGAAGGTTCTGGACCTGCTGATAGATGACCTCATTAATTATTGAACGTTCCTCTAGACGGTTCTGATCCGGACCTCTGACTGTTACAGACTTTAAACAGACGTGTTGCTCCACCGTGTTCTACTGGGAATAAAATATTTGAGGTGTGTAAATCATTTCATCTGTTATACAGGTAGTCCTCGACTAACGACGAAGTTCCGTTCCTACGCGGCGTCGTAAAGCGAATTTCGACGTAGGTCGGAACATATGTACATACTTTTAAAAAAAGTACAGGTAGTCCCCAACTTACGAGCGAGTTCCGTCCCTAGGGGGCGCTCGTATGTCAAAAATTCGTAAGTAGGATCACATAGTAAAAAAAAAAAAATTATTATTTTTTTTTTTTTTTACTTTTTTTTTAAATAAATGAATACATGTACAGTACTGGACAGTCACCAAGCACTTAGCCTATCCTAACACAGTTTTTAAAGATGAAGGAATAAGTTGAATTGTCTGCCTTTCAGCCCCTCCCTGGGCTGCCACCTTACCGTGGTGGAGGGGTTTGAGTGTCCCAATGATCCTAGGAGCTATGCTGTCAGGGGCTTTATGCCCCTAGTAGGGTCACCCAAGGCAGACAGGTCCTAGGTGAGGGACGAGACAAAGCGCAGCCCACAAGACCCCTTATGATGAGTAATATAAATGGAAACAATGTTCCCTCGCCCGGACGCGGGTCACCGGGGCCCCACTCTGGAGCCAGGCCCGGAGGAGGGGCACGTTGGCGAGCGCCTGGTGGCCGGGCTTTCACCCATGGAGCTCGGCCGGGCACAGCCCGAAGAGGAGACGTGGGTCCCCCTTCCCATAGGCTCACCACCTGTGGGAGGGGCCAAAGGGGTCGGGTGCATTGTGGAATGGGTGGTGGCCGAGGGCGGGGACCCTGGCGGTCTGATCCTCGGCTACAGAAGCTGGCCATTGGGACATGGAATGTCACCTCTCTGGTGGGGAAGGAGCCTGAGCTAGTGTGTGAGGTTGAGAGGTTCCGGCTAGAAATAGTCGGACTCACCTCAACGCATGGCTCTGGCTCTGGAACCAGTTTCCTTGAGAGGGGTTGGACACTCTTCCACTCTGGAGTTGCCCCTGGTGAGAGGCGCCGAGCAGGAGTGGGCATACTTGTTGCCCCCCATCTTGGTGCCTGTACGTTGGGGTTCACCCCGGTGAACGAGAGGGTAGCCTCCCTTCGCCTACGTGTGGGGGGACGGGCTCTGACTGTTGTTTGTGCCTATGCGCCGAACGGCAGCGCAGATTACCCACCCTTTTTGGAGTCCTTGGAGGGGGTATTGGAGGGTGCGCCTCCTGGGGACTCCCTTGTTCTGCTGGGGGACTTCAACGCTCACGTGGGCAATGACAGTGAGACCTGGAGGGGTGTGGTTGGGAGGAACGGCCCCCCTGATCTGAACCCGAGTGGTGTTCTGTTGTTGGACTTCTGTGCTCGTCATGGATTGTCCATAACGAACACCATGTTCAGGCATAAGGGTGTCCATATGTGCTCTTGGCACCAGGACACCCTAGGTCGTAGTTCAATGATCGACTTTGTTGTCGTCTCATCTGATCTGCGGCCGCATGTCCTGGACACTCGGGTGAAGAGAGGGGCGGAGCTGTCAACTGACCACTACCTGGTGGTGAGTTGGCTCCGATGGTGGGGGAGGATGCCGGTCAGACCTGGCAGACCCAAACGTATTGTGAGGGTCTGCTGGGAACGTCTGGCAGAGTCTCCCGTAAGACGGAGCTTTAACTCCCACCTCCGGGAGAGCTTTGAACACGTTCCGAGGGAGGCGGGGGACATTGAGCCCGAGTGGGCCATGTTTCGCGCCTCTATTGTCGAGGCAGCTTATCGGAGTTGTGGCCGCAAGGTTGTTGGTGCCTGTCGTGGTGGCAACCCTCGAACCCGGTGGTGGACACCGGCGGTGAGGGATGCTGTCAAGCTGAAGAAGGAGTCCTATTGGGCCTTTTTGGCCTGTGGGACCCCGGAAGCAGCAGATAGGTACCGGCAGTCCAAGCGGCATGCGGCTCGGGTGGTTGCTGAGGCAAAAACTCGGGCGTGGGAGGAGTTCGGAGAGGCCATGGAGAATGACTTCCGTACGGCTTCGAGGCGATTCTGGTCCACCATCCGGCGTCTCAGGGGGGGAAAGCGGTACGCGACCAACACCATTTATGGTGGGGATGGCGTGCTGTTGACCTCAACTCGGGATGTTGTGAGTCGGTGGGCGGAATACTTCGAAGACCTCCTCAATCCTACTGGCACGTCTTCCACTGAGGAAGCGGAGCCTGGGGACTTTGGATCGGGCTCTCCAATCTCTGGTGCGGAGGTCGCCGAGGTGGTTAAAAAGCTCCGCGGTGGCAAGGCTCCGGGGGTGGATGAGATTCGTCCTGAGTTCCTTAGGGCTCTGGATGTTGTGGGGTTGTGTTGGCTTACGCGACTCTGCAATATCGCGTGGACATCGGGGGCAGTTCCCTTGGATTGGCAGACTGGGGTGGTGGTTCCCCTATTCAAAAAGGGGGACCGTAGGGTGTGTTCCAACTATAGAGGGATCACACTCTTAAGCCTCCCTGGTAAGGTCTATTCAGGGGTTCTGGAGAGGAGGGTCCGTCGGATAGTCGAACCTCGGATTCAGGAGGAGCAGTGTGGTTTTCGTCCTGGTCGTGGAACACTAGACCAGCTCTACACCCTCAACAGGGTCCTGGAGGGTGCGTGGGAGTTTGCCCAACCAGTTTACATGTGCTTTGTAGACTTGGAAAAGGCATTCGACCGCGTCCCTCGGGGGGTTCTGTGGCGGGTACTCCGGGAGTATGGGGTACCAGGCCCATTGATATGGGCTGTTAGGTCCCTGTACGACCGGTGTCAGAGCTTGGTCCGCATTGCCGGCAGTAAGTCAGGCTCGTTTCCGGTGAGAGTTGGACTCCGCCAAGGTTGCCCTTTGTCACCGATTCTGTTTATAACTTTTATGGACAGAATTTCTAGGCGCAGCCAAGGTGTTGAGAGGATCCGTTTTGGTGGCCTTAGAATCGCTTCTCTGTTTTTTGCAGATGATGTGGTCCTATTGGCTTCATCAGCTCGTGATCTACAGCTTTCACTGGAGCGGTTTGCAGCTGAATGCGATGCGGCCGGGATGAGGATCAGTTCCTCCAAATCCGAGGCCATGGTCTTGAGCCGGAAAAGGGTAGCGTGCCCTCTCCGGGTCGGGGAGGAGGTCCTGCCCCAAGTGGAGGAGTTTAAGTATCTCGGGATCTTGTTCACGAATGAGGGAAAACTGGAGCGTGAGATCGATAGGCGGATAGGTGCAGCGTCCGCAGTGAAGCGGGCGCTGTACCGGTCTGTCGTGGTGAAGAGAGAGCTGAGTCAAAAGGCAAAGCTCTCAATTTACCGATCGATCTACGTTCCCACCCTCATCTATGGTCATGAGCTTTGGGTTATGACCGAAAGAACAAGATCTCGGATACAAGCGGCTGAAATGAGTTTTCTCCGCAGGGTGGCTGGACTCTCCCTTAGAGATAGGGTGAGAAGCTCAGTCATCCGGGAGGGACTCGGAGTAGAGCCGCTGCTTCTCCACATCGAGAGGAGCCAGTTGAGGTGGCTCGGGCATCTGGTTAGGATGCCTCCTGGACGCCTCCCTGGTGAGGTGTTCCGGGCATGTCCCACCGGGAGGAGACCCAGAGGAAGACCCAGGATACGCTGGAGGGACTATGTTTCTCGGCTGGCCTGGGAACGCCTTGGGATTCCCCCAGAGGAGCTGCTCCAAGTGGCTGGGGAGAGGGAAGTCTGGGCCTCCCTACTTAGGCTGCTACCCCCGCGACCCGACCCCGGATAAGCGGAAGAAAATGGATGGATGGATGGATGGTCTCCCTTTCACATAAAGGGAGCAAGCTCCCTATGGAGCCTGCAGGGAGGAGGGAGACAATTCAACTGACTCCTTCATCTTTAAAAACTGTGTTAGGATAGGCTAAGTGCTTGGTGACTGTACAGTACTGTACATTTATCTATTTATTAAAAATATACAGTATATACAGTATTTTTATTTTTTATTGTTTTTTATTTATAAATAGATAAATGTACAGTACTGTACAGTCACCAAGCACTTAGCCTATCCTAACACAGTTTTTAAAGATGAAGGAGTCAGTTGAATTGTCTCCCTCCTCCCTGCAGGCTCCATAGGGAGCTTGCTCCCTTTATGTGAAAGGCAGACAATTCAACTTATTCCTTCATCTTTAAAAACTGTGTTAGGATAGGCTAAGTGCTTGGTGACTGTCCAGTACTGTACATGTATTCATTTATAAAAAAATAAAAAAAAAATTAATTTTTTTTTTTTTTTTTAAATGAGATGCATGCTCGTAAGTCCGGGACCTCGTAAGTCAGAGCGCTCGTAAGTCGGGGACTACCTGCTGTACTGTACAGTTACCAAGCACTTAAGCCCCCAGTATAGCCCGGCGCTGGGCCGAGCGCCGCTCCACGCCGTTTGAGCGCCGCGGCACAAGCCTTTGAACGCGGGCGTGAACGCGCCAAGCTCAAATTTTACGACAGCTTACGCGCGCGCGTTGTCTCACAATAAACTGCCCAGCGGCGGACTGTTTTGTATGAGACACAAATGTATTAAATATCCCTTCTTCATCACTGAACTGGACTTTTCTTTTGTTTTTTAGCCAAAAGTCAAGTGATCGCTTGAAGCGATCACCATTCGCTTCCTCCTCCGATGAGGAGGAATGAATGAACTTGTCACGAGCGAACTAAAGTCATGTCCAACGTGGATACGCCAGGTTCTAAATATTTCCTGGTGGGCTGTGAGCTGCAAGACCAGCGCTCCCCGTTTTTATTTTATTTTTTAGAACTTTTTATTAACATATAAACACAAAATACCGCTGCGCAGCCTCTGCCTTTTCTTTCACCACCCGACATGTCAATCAATTCAGTAGGCGTGTCAGCAAATGACCAATCAGCGACCTCAGTTTGTCCCGTAGGTAAACGCTGCGCCCTGCTGCTGCTCAAATTATGTCAAGAATTTGGAGCAAAAGCACTGGAGCTCACACAGAGCTATAATGTGAACTGCCTGCGCGCCGCACGCGCGCGTCGAGCGGCGTGCTGCACAACGAACAGCTATACTGGAGGCTAACACAGTTTCTAAAGACGAAGGAGCAAGTTGAATCGCGCTGTCTCCCTCCTCCCTAGCAGGCTCCATTCACATACAAGGGCTAACTACCGGTAGCTTGATGTACGGTGGCCTACCTCCGTCCGTCCGTCCGTCCATCCAATATTTGTTTACGATGTAAAATCGCCGTCAACCTCTGTCTAGAGCATTTAATCTCCGCCTGTACTGTCCACTGCTTTGCTGATTCTGCCGTGAAGCTCCGTCCAGAGCGGGTCACTCTGTGTTTTTCCGCTGTTTCTGCCGTCAAAACCGGAAGGAACTCGGAACTCGGCTTTCAAAATAAAAATTTTCAAAATACATTTTTTACTTAATAAAAAATAATTATGGAGATGCGTGTCGTAACCACAAAACATCGTAACTCGAGACCGTCGTAAGTCGAGGACTACCTGTATTCACATTTAACACAAAGTCAAACTCTTCCAGAAGATAATCTAAATGTAGAAGGACTCTGCAAATGTTCTGGTCCACCAGGACCTGAGTCCAGCTAACAAACCTGGAGCCACCATCAGCAGGAAAACAGATTGAATGTTATGTGGCGGGGGTGGGGTCATTCATACTCCTTTATCTGTCGGAGCAGCAAGTCACACAGATGAGCGGCGCCTCGGGGTGCTGATGCTGCTGGAAGATGGGCCGGGCGATTCTGCTGAGGCATGGAGGTGGAGAGATCCACCATCAGAACCGGCTCTGGCACTGGGATCATCACATCAAGTCTCGCTGCTGCTGCTACAAATAAATGTTTATTGTTCTCTGAATAAACTCAGTCTGGTTTCTGTGGTGAGCCAACATTTTGTTCTGAACAAGAACTGGACCTGTTCAAAATGAGCAACAAGACCAGCATCAGTTTAATCAGAACCACTTTCGCTAACGAGACCAATCAATCACTGATGGATTCATTACTCACAGCACACACAGTGTCCATCGGCTCGCAGGCTAAAGAAAAATGAAGTCAGCTGATTCTCACAGCTCATCTGAGCCCAGAACCACCTGCCAAAGAACCTTCTCTGAACCTAGGACCACCTACCTAAGATGGCGATGACTTCATCATCCTGAATGACCTCCAGTGACCCCGACACCACGAAGCAGAGGGTGTCCACGCTCTCCCCGGAGTGGTAGATCAGGTCTCCTGGAGCACAATGGGTGGTCTGGAACTCCACAGCCAGCGAGCGCAGGCAGCCATCGCTGGCCAACCTGAAGGCCGGGTGTTCGTTGAACACCTGAAGGGGATGAAATTGGACCAAACTGTCATGATGAAATTTTAAATATGACTGACGGATTGGAAACGTTTTTGTAGAAAGTAAGGGTCAAAACAAAGAAGTGGGTTCTGCCAAAGACCTGGATCCATACCTTCCTGTTGAGATGGACACAGATGTCCGCCCGCATGTCTTTAGGACAAATGGATAAGACCTGAAGCAGAGCAAGAAATGGGAACGGTCACGTTTAAACCTAGCAAGATGTTCAGGTGCCGCAAAGAAAACCAATTTGTCCACAAACCTGCTGCATCTTCTGAAAATGGGGAAACAAAAAGGCTCGGGGGATGATTTTATCTCCTAACAGACTCTGAACTGTCTCTGCATCCTTTCAGGTGGAGGAGATCATAAAGATGCGATTGGATGCTTTAAAACAAAGAAGTGGGTTCTGCTTGAAGCTTCTGGAAGCTTCAAGCCTTTTGTTGGGGGTGTGGGGGGCAGAGCTGGCACACACAGCTTACTGTGTTCCACATAATGGTTCCCAAAGTGACAAAAATGTGCTGTAAAAAGCTCCAGCTCTGTCTGCAAGGTATTTATACACAAAGTGGGCCTGATGTCTCTTCATAAGAGCGTTATTCTCTCTACAAGCACTTGGAAAATAGAATCAATGGAGGAGATGGATCACCGTGGAGCGGGAAAACTCCAACAAATAAAGACGATAAACGTGTTCCGGTGGAAAAGTTTCAAGCAATATATAGAAAATACTTTACAGTCTGCTAAACTTGTCATTTTAGATAAATACAGGTAGTCCCCGACTTACGAGTGAGTTCCGTACCTACAGGCCACTCGTATGTCGAAAATTCGTAAGTAGGATCACCCAAAAAAAATAAAAATACAATATTTTTATAAATGAATACATGTACAGTACTGTACAGTCACCAAGCACTTAGCCTATCCTAACACAGTTTTTAAAGATGAAGGAGTGAGTTGAATTGTCTCCCTTTCACATAAAGGGAGAATGGAGCCTGCAGGGAGGAGGGAGACAATTCAACTCACTCCTTCATCTTTAAAAACTGTGTTAGGATAGGCTAAGTGCTTGGTGACTGTACAGTACTGTACATTTATCTATTTATTAAAAATATACTGTACAGTATATATATTTATTTTTTATTTATAAATAGATAAATGTACAGTACAGTACTGTACAGTCACCAAGCACTTAGCCTATCCTAACACAGTTAAGGAGTGAGTTGAATTGTCTCCCTTTCACATAAAGGGAGCTAGCTCCCTTTATGGGAATGGAGCCTGCAGGGAGGAGGGAGACAATTCAACTCACTCCTTCATCTTTAAAAACTGTGTTAGGATAGGCTAAGTGCTTGGTGACTGTACAGTACTGTACATTTATCTATTTATTAAAAATATACTGTACAGTATATATATATTTATTTTTTATTTATAAATAGATAAATGTACAGTACAGTACTGTACAGTCACCAAGCACTTAGCCTATCCTAACACAGTTAAGGAGTCAGTTGAATTGTCTCCCTCCTCCCCAGCAGGCTCCATTCACATAAAGGGAGCTACTTTCACTTTATGTGAAAGGGAGACAATTCAACTCACTCCTTCATCTTTAAAAACTGTGTTAGGATAGGCTAAGTGCTTGGTGACTGTACAGTACTGTACATGTATTCATTTATAAAAATAAAAATAAAGACATTTTTAATGAGATGCATATTCGTAAGTCCGGAACCTCGTATGTCAGAGCGCTCGTAAGTCGGGGACCCCCTGTAGTTGGTTAAAACTGTGACCGTATTAGTTTTAAAGGAACATTTTAGAGTTTTCGCTCGTTTTTGCAATGCAGTTGTTCATCGTTCTGTTCTGAAAACTCTCCATGCTCCTGTGAGTCAAGATCTTTTTACGCCTAAAACTAAAGCAGCAGCGGGTCATTGTTACATCCCCTCACCGCCATGCATCCTGGAGAGGACGCACAAAGCCTTGGGTCTGAATGGACCTGCATGACTGCGTCTCCGTCCTACCTTTTCTGTGTCAATGCCTTTGGTCATAGACCAGGTAGAGACGATGTAGTCCATGACTCTCTCGCTCAGGCCCTTGGGAACCTGGTACAGCTTCAGGAAGTCCCGGACGTTGTTGAGCATCTCGTGGTAGCGGTTGGTGTTGGCGTACATCTGCTGGAAGATGGTTGTGACGTTTCCAAAGATGGTGGCATAAAGAAGAGCTGCAAACGCAGAAGAAACAGTTCGTCAGCCATCTTGAAGCTGTGCGCCAGGGTCCCTGTGGGATTGCTTGGTCCTGTCTTTAAGGACTCTGGTGACATTTTGATCACATAAGGAGCACCCATGTGTCGTCAAATAAAATCTAGTTTAGAGTTTTCTTCAGGAAACTCTTTAATCGGATACAAAACCCTTGCACCTGGAAAAACACTGCAATTTTAAAATAATGTGTTTCATATTTACAACAAATGGTTGATCTTCTCAAAGAACCTCCAAGTTTCTCTGCTGAGCATCTATTGTATCTGAACAGCTAGCCGCTCAAAGGCAGGTCATTTCTGCAGCAACGATCTGATGATGGTTTAACTCCATTGCCAGAATCCAGTCCTTCACTCAGCCATCGTTGGATGTTTTTCAGTGTTGGGTAGCAGAGGCAGCAGGTTCACAAGGAAAAAACAAACTCCTCCGAGAGAACCTGAAGCATTCCAAGTTTCTCTACCAAGGTCTGGATCTGCTCCAAGGTGTCCTGCTGGAGGAACGTACCTGAAGCACCTTCTGAAGCCAAAGGACCAGAAATCAGATTGATAAACTAATCCAACAGACTGTTTTTAAGGCTTTCTGAGAAGCTCTAATGTGAGGTCAGAGGTTAACCGGCGGCTGCTTGTGTCCCAGGATCTTATTCGTTCAGTCAGGATTCACATCTTCTGACCAAAGAAGTTGGAAGTGAAATGGACCAATATATGAAGTAGGGGTGCGAATCTCTCAGTGTCTGGAGAATCGATTCGATTCCGATTTTTGATGCACCGATTCAATTAAAAATCGATTTTCGATTCTAAAACGATTTTCATTCCAGGATCGATTTTCGATTCTGAAACAATTTTCAATTGAAATCATGAAAAGATTAAACAATAATGTAAACAAATAAAACATTTATTTAAAACAATAATGTATGCTTGTAGCAAACATTAATAATGTCAAATAAGATGGGTATATGAATAGAATGCAGCAGCTTTAATCGGGTCCCGGAGGTCACTGGTGCCTATATCCAGCAGTCACTGTGCGAGAGGCAGGGGACACCCTGGACATGTCTCCAGTCCATCACAAATAATTCAAAATACAAACGTAAACAAAGATTTCAGCCTACTGTATTGCATAAACATTTAACTCAAAATAAAATAGACTTCAAAATCATATTGCATTCATCCATGTTTCAAATGTGTATGGATGGATTTTGTTTAAAAGATTTGTTTGGTAAATCTTTTCAACAAAAGCATCTATCCATCATCTTTACCCGCTTTATCCTTATCGGGTCCTGGAGGTCACTGGTTCGGGTCAGATTTTTCTTCTTTCTGCCACCTTTCATTTTATGTATTCTTTCATATACTATGGGATATGGTTTTATTTTATTTATCTTTTGGGTTTTAATGTTGGAGAAAAAAAAATCGATTTGTTTTTTTTTAGAATCAATTCTGAATCGCCGGGACTAAGAATCTAGATTCTTTAAAAAAAATCATTTTTTCCCTGCACCCCTAATATGAAGAGCAGCTTCTCCTTTAGATACAGACCCGATCCATCTATTCTGCTCTAGTCTATACCAACCATCTCTCAGGAACCAGACACCAAGGCGTTCGTCTCTCCTTTTGTAATCCCTTCTTCCGTTGAGCGTTTTCTGGCTGCAGTCCAAGAAAAGATTAGAAAAGTAATAGAATTGTTCTGCCTTGCATGTGATAATGAGTGTTGTAACTACACTCTGGGATAAAACGGTGAACTTCTTACAACTGGTCCTGGTTACACTGATCCCTCTCACCCCGCTGTAGGTTAGGTTTACTAGAGCAGTGGTTTCCAGCCCTGGTCCTTGAGGAACACCATCCTGCATGTTTTACTTCTTTCTCAGTGATTTAATGACTTGATCAAGTTCTGAAGAAGCCCGTTAATCACCTGTTCATTCAAATCAGGTGAGTCAAAGCTGGGAAACAACTAAAACATGCAGGATGGTGTTCCTCAAGGACCAGTGTTGGGAACCACTGAGGTTGGATCTCTTGTTGTTGTTACTGTGAACCTGGTCACGGCTTCCAGGATCACGTGTGAGTCACTGAAAAACAGCTTCACCTCTGAGTTTGAGGGAGCGGACATAGGGACAGGGGAACCCATGGGATTTCTTCTGGACTGGTTCTGGGACTGGCAAGAACAGTACAGTACATAGTTGAAGTTGAGTGGAGCTCAGCCCTTTTTCTTGTTGTGGACTGAATATTTTCACCCACTTTCAGCTTCGTCTTGTTCCAACTTATGGTTTCTGGATTTGTGCCTCCAGCACCAATACCTCATTACTTTAGGCGGGAGCACAAACCGATGTCTGATTTGAAGACCCATCCCAACGGTTCAGGTTCTGCTGAAACCTGTTTTGACAGTTTATGGTCAAAATTACCGGTACTGGTAAAAAAATAACAACATGAAACTGATCCGTCAGTGAAAAAGTTGGACACGGAGGACAGTTGTGATGTCTTGGGGTAAGCAGAGGTGTCTTCCACCTTCCGAACTCAAACTTATCGTGCGTCATCGCTGTCACGCCGAGCTTTCAGCGTCCTGTGTGTGCAGCTGCTGTTTCCATGGAAACCTGACTGGAAATAGTTTCTGTTTTACCTCCTTGCCGGTATGGATGACAAAACAAAGGGGAATAAATAACATTTAAAACTTCTGCTGAACCGTGGAGCAGAAGGAGGTGGGGAGGTCTGAACCACAAAATGACATGAGAGGGCTGCGGAAAAGTACTGATGAATAAAAACAATGGGAAAATGAGAAAGATTTGATTAAAACTAATCTTGGACAAGATCCTGGTACATCCAACCCATCCAGTGGTCCATGAGATATTGTGCTGACAGCCTCTTTTCATGGCAGCAGGTGAAGAACCCAGGAAATTAAGCAACGAAAAGATGAAACGAGTCCATCTGAATGAGGGACAGGACGGTCAGGGACAGCATCACACCAGGAGAACCCTCCTGGACCATTCAGGACCCCTTCAGCTGCAGAAGGAGGACTCTGACACCCTCACCGAGGTGAAACTGAACAGAACTCTTAATTGGTTCTTTCTCAGGCTCCGTTGTGTTTTCATCGTCACCTCAGCACAATTAAACAAAGAGTTAAAGGTTTCTGTGAAGAGCTGGAAAATACAAATCAATCATCAATTTCCCTGCAGGTGAGAATTAAAAACTGAGAATCACATGTAGGGATGAAGACACCATCCACAAACTGAAGCTATCCCTCTCAGGTCAGCAGTGAGGGATGAAACGTGCTGCTAATCCACACTCGAACTCCATCGTGTCAGGTAACAAGTTCTCCATCGTTCAGGATGACAAATCCCAAAAAGGTTAAAATCAAAGTACCGTAACTCCACTTCCTTCTGTAGTTTGATGCTTTCATCCTGAAGCTTTCAGACATAAATTAAAAGGTCTGAAGTTCCAAGCTTCAACCTGCATGAGATGGTGATGCAGCTAAACTCACAGGCAGATTACACTCCCTCCCCTCCCTCCTGAGGGTCATTAGCATCATATGACCAGAACATCTCCCACAGAGACTGTACATTATTAGACATCTGACCTAAACCTGGAATTTAAAGCCAGGACATTAATTAGCCTCACCATCAGTTGGTTCCAGCACAGGTTTTAAGCCCCTCCCCCTGAAGTAAACAGGAAATCCTGCTGGTAAAATAACAACCTTTATATATACAGGTAGTCCCCGACTTATGAGCGAGTTCAGTTCCTGCGTGGCTCTCGTAAGACGAAAATTCGTACGTCGGAACACGAAACATGTGTTCTCGTAAGTCCGGATTTTTGGTCGTAAGTCGGAAAATTTACGCTAGCGCTACTACAAACACTCGTTTTTCATCACATATGTTCATACTAGTTCATAAACATGCTCAGAAACTTGTTTCCAAACGGTTAGCTAACACACTTTCATCTAAAAACACATAAAAGTGCTGTATTTTTTGTATGTTCTTTACAAATTTACTGCTCGTTCGCCAGCTCGTAAGTCCGGAACCTCGTAGGTAAGAGCGCTCGTAAGTCGGGGACTACCTGTATGTATGTATATATATATATATATATATATATATATATATATATAT
>JBBPBX010029233.1:0-15709 GCA_038048925.1 Garcialebias charrua | reverse complement strand
TACATGCAGCACCAGACTGCAGTGAACAGACCTGCATGTATTTTAATTTTAGCAGGATAAAGACCTAAAAATATATATTTGTTGGCTGACTTTTTTAAAGAGCGTATCTCAGTTTAATTTTTGTTAATAAATGATTACAAAGCAGCTTATTTTAGCACGTAAATAACACCGAGCGCGCACACGGAAAACAGACCCGCTTTTAAGGGTGAGCTGAATTTCATTAAAATTTAACTACAGAAACCCCTAAAAAAATATTTGTCAGCAAATCAGCAATGTAAAAAAGGTGTTGAGGTAATTATGACCAAATGTAACTTAATTGTCAGTTTGATGTGATGAAATGTTTTTTGTTTACAATATAAATGAAGCTATACAATACTGTATGAGGGACAACCGTGGCCCGACCTACGTCATGTCCGGGAGCGAGAGCAAGCGGGGGGAGGGGTGTCAAAAACACCGGATGTGATTTTTTTCCACTTTGCAAATGCTAAATTTGAGTTAGGATGAAATTTTTGACTTGTGAACATTTCTCAACAAGCTTATTTTATGCTTTTCATTAGACTACTATTAGCTTAAAAACACTTTTCATTTCTCCTTTAACACCTCTCCTGCCCTGGAGACAGTTCCCATCTGCCTGAAGACTGCCACCATCATCCCAGTCCCAAAAAGCTCTACAGTGACTGGTCTGAATGACTATCGATCGGCCAGTGGCCCTCACCCCAATAGTCGCTAATTTTTGGTAGGGGTTAAGGCCTCGTTATACTCGCGCTTTGGTCTGCAGGCTGGAGCGTGCACGCTGCGCGCGCACTGAGCCGTGCGGCTCTATACGTTTACAGTGTCGCCGCTGTGTTTATAGTTGACGCACGGCGGCGCATGGCAAAGTGCTGTTTTTTTACGGACCAGCAGGTGGCAGTACCCTCTAAAACCTGTGCATATTTTGCAAGAAAGGGTGTAGAAGAAGAAATGTACCGTAGAAGAAGAACTGTTTGAAAACACACAACAACAACAAAAGGCTTTCCGCTCGCGTGCTGAACTGTTGTCTTTAGAAGAGTAAATCATAATAGAACAACAGTTATTGTGTCTTGCGGTTTTAATGCATGGAGCGGAGGAAGAAGCGATCACTTGAATTTTGGCCAAAAAAAAAAGTCCAGATCAGGGATGAAGAAGGAGAATTTAATACATTTGTGTCACAAAACATTCCTCCATGCGTCGCGACGCCGTCTCCACGACCACAGCAGCGCTGACAGCTGCAGGCTCCGGCGTGAAGAGCGTGAAGGCTGTCGGGTGAGGTCCCCACCCGACCTGTCAATCAATTCAGTAGCTGCCACGGCGCACGCACTAGCCTTGCGGTGTTTGAAAAATTCGGAGGTGTGCGACACGCGCCAAATCGACGCGCGGGGTCAACGCGCAGAGGCGGGAATGGTGATATTGCGTCACTTTTGGCGCGTGCCCCCTCGCGTGCTGCGCGACACGTCGAGTATAAATCTAGCTTTAAGGGCCTTACTCAGGGGCCCAGAGTGGGGCGAATGAGGGTGGAGGCAGGTGTGGGTGTTTCACCTTTTTCCACCCACATATTTTCATGTTGTCTGTACCGGGGCTTGAACCGGCGATCTTTGCTTTGAAATGCCGGTCATCATAACCCACATGAAAATAACCATCAACTTCAACAAGCACCCTCATCAGTACGCATACCGCAAGAACCGATCAACAGTGGATGCCATCTCCTCTGTGGTCCACACCGCTCTCACCCACCTGGAGCAGGACTCCTATGTCCGTATGCTCTTTGTGGACTTCATGTCTGTCTTCAACGCCATGATCCCCCAAACCCTGATGGACAAACTATTCACACTAGGACTAATCCCCTCCATTTGCAAATGGGTACTAGACTTCTTAACAAACAGACCACAGTCGAGGATCCACTTCTCCTCCTCCATCATAACCCTTAGCTTTGGCTCTCCTCAAGGATGTGTGTTGAGCCCTCTCCTGTTTACTCTGCTCATAACTGTGCAGCTACCCATCCAGGCTGCCATTTTGTAAAGTTTGCAGATGATACAGCGTTGGTGGGATGCAACTACAGGCAGGAGGTGGAACACCTGGAGAGCTGGTGCAAGGACAATAACCTTCACATCAATGTGAAGAAAACAAAGGAGATGATTGTGGACTTCAGAAGGAACAAACACACCTACACCCCCCTGAACATAGGAGGACCTTTGGTGGAAGTGGTCTCCAGCTACAAGTACTTTGTACTTGGGTGTACACATGAACGATAACCTCAGCTGGAGCAACAACACCACCAGCCTGATGAAGAAAGGTCATCAGAGACTACTTCCTCAGGCGGCTGAGACGAGCTGGACTGGGAAGCTCAGTCCTCACCTCCTTCTACAGGTGTGCTGTGGAGAGTATCCTGTGCTCCAGCATCAACGTGTGGCATGGAGGCTGCATTAACGGTTTACACAAGTTTAATTAATATCCTTTTGGACAAAAGGGGTAGAGTATAAACAGGTGTTTTGCAATGAGCTGCAGAAAGAAAAGCTTTGCAGAGAGTGGTGAAGGCTGCACAGAAGACTGTTGGAGTCAGTCTTCCCACCATCACAGACATTTACACCTCCAGATGCAGGAAGAGAGCCACCTGCATCATGAAGGACCCCACTCACCCAGCACACACTTTTTGCCCCGCTCCCCTCAAGAAGGAGGTTGAGGAGCATTACCGGGTAAGTGTAGAACCACTAGACTGAGGAACAGCTTCTACCCTAAGGCTGTTAGACTCATGAATATCTAACCAGAATAACCACTGTGAAAAATCACATCATGTTGCTGCTGATCTGTTTCATGTTGCTGTGTTCATTCTCATCTGCTCACACAGACTCATGTTCGTGCTGCTGTTCTAAGTAATGTTTTTATGCTATTAGTGCTTAGTGTATTTGTAGTTGATGTTTCTTAGTTCATATCTTAGATGTTTTTACTGTTCTTCTTTTACATTTTATTGTTTGATGTAACTGAAACCCTGTGTACATAATTTCGTTCCACCACATGTACCACATGGGGTGCGAATGACAATAAATAAATTGACTCTCTGACTCTGACTATACTATACTATACTATACTTTGCTAAGAATACTTTCAGAAAGTTTCAGTACATTCTGTTCAGTGGTTCATGAGATATTTGGCTAACATAATTGAGTCAAATTGGTAAAGACAGTCTAACTAAATTAGTTAGCGTTCAGATTATGAGTCAAGGATCACTCTAAGCTATTGCCACTCAACATTTTAGCTTTTTATAAAACTTACCGTTATAACCATGTTTGTGTTTGATGAAATATCTTAGCTGTAGTGGCCATCGTGAATTATGTTAATATCAACAGGCTGAACATGTCAGCCTAATAATTACTTTCAGAAAGTTTTAATAAACCTTTTTAGCTATTCATGATTAGCAGATGATAAGAATTGAGTTGAACATGTACATAATTGTGTATGTTTTTTCTAGGTTTACCACAGTTTGTTCTAAAGATGATCAAAACAACACAATAAATCAAACCTTTGTTTTTAGGAAGTAAAATAAATGAAAGTGAGACATGGTTGAATTTATTGCGCAGAAAATCCCATTCTGTTATCTGATTTGAAAAGTCCAGTCCTCTGATCTCTAGAAAATCTATTTTCCACATTTTAACACCCCGCATAACAGTCCTCATAATTCATTGGAGTGTGTTAGGCACAGTTTTATTAGATCTGAAACAAATTTTGGTGGGGGATCCTATAGGCCATTAACCATGGAGTAATTTTATCCTTGTTTCCTTAATGATGCCATAATGGCGAGTGAATTTCTTAACTAAAGACCAAAGAACAGTTTGAAGGTCAGCTTCATCTGCAGACTCCTTCATGCGCTTCTTTGAGAGATTGGAAAAGTCTGAGCTTTTTGAAGAGTCATTAATAACGCTAAAGCTGAAGGCCTATTTGTGTTATAGCGCTCTACCTTTTAATGTTACACTCCTCGTTGTTCCTGCTCCTTTTCCTGGCTTCCTTCTGTTCTGCAGCATCCCTCATGCAGAAAGAATGGAGTGCTGATTGAGAGCGTACAAATGGCAGCGCAGTGACAAACAGATCCCAGATGTGGTGCCTCAATAATTTAAATTTTATGCCTTTGTTATCACTTTAATCATTTTCTTTATTCGTTTTGTTTCAGTGATCGGAGAAGCCCTTGATAGGGCAAAATGCCCTGGGAACAATTTTTATTTGGTGTGTGTGGTGCAAAGTCTAATTAGAATTAGAATTTTGCTGAGCCTTGAAATAGTTGGTACTTTATCCCGATCGCCTTAGATATTGTTCGAAGTCAGTCATTTGTCATAGCGGAGCATGCTGGGAAAGGGCTGCTAATCAAGGCTCTATCTCCTTCACTCCTTTTTTTCTGCTGCCATTGCACCTCTGTCCAATAAAATGCTGTTAGGTAAGGATGAATGCAGCCTTGGCTCTGACACTGAATGTTATGGAAGCCCCGCAATGCAGCCTTCCAATCATGTTAAGCCAAAGTACAACTTTTAAAGAAATTTACAATTTTATATTTGTTTAGTAGCATCACGTACTTTCATTAAAAAGTAATTTGCTAACTTCTCTGCTGAGTACAACCTTATATGATAGATGAGAGTGTCACGGTCTAAGAATTTTTCTGTCTTTTACTGCATATGTGTGTGGTTGTGTGTGTGTGTGTTTTGGGTTGTCTTCTTGTTTTTATTTCAGTATTTGTATCTTGGGTTTTATGTTTTGTACTCTTTGCTTTCATGCTCTATATCCCCGTATAACTTCATCAGTTCATTTTCTTAGTTTCTCTTGCTTTCTGCATTCGACACACACCTTATCTTAGTATCCAATGGTTTTGGTGATTACTTCTCCCAGTTTAGGAGACTTCTGTCTCCATATCTGATGACACTCTCAGAAAGTAATCAGTGGAAGTACATCTACAACTTGATACCTTTAGAAGATGGCTGCCCCAAATAATCCACAGTAGCCAGCATAAAAATGGCTACAAATTAGTCCGTTTTAAAGATATTGAGAAAAATTTGGTGTAGTAGTAGCTGAGAGTTTACTTCAATACATTCTCTGAGTGCTATCCCATTTTGTGACATGTCACAGTATTGCATTAGATTATGCATAATGTGAAACTACTACATCTACACCTCCCCTCCCAAATTGTTTGGAGTAAATTCTAAGAACTGGACAAGCCTTTACGAGGTCAGCCAATTATATTTTAGGAAACTGAAATACAGTCCTTGAAATTCAGAAATGTAACACTAAACGCCTTTTATGCAGGTGTATTGTTTGCACATACAGTGAGGATGAGAGCCACCGTTTGTGGATAACAAGCTCAGTAAAAATGTCAGAACCCTCAACAAAATAAGACCCCATTTAAAAATCCAAAACCTTTATTAAACCGATGACATCAATCTGCTGTTGTGTGCACCATTGTCCTAAGATTACAATTATTTATAAATGTTCTGTGTCTAAGCAGCTCTTGATTTCTATATTACCGTATTTCCAGTGTATAAGCCACACATTTTTTTCATAGATTTGTCAGTCCTTGACTTATATGCTGAAGCAACTTATGTAGTTTATTTTTTCCCATATTCATAACGCAATTTTTGACTGAGGCTTTAAATTTCAAAGAACTGCAACAGCGAGTCCTCCCATGCCCGCTCACTTCACTCAGCTGATGCAGACTGAGGAACGCTAGAGAGCTAGCGGCTCTGGCCACAATGGATGGCAAAATGAAGCTGTTGTGACCATTAAATAAATGGATAAAAAAGCAACAGGTCAGTGGTGATGCATAATAAATGTGACTTGTTTAAGCGACTTATATGTTTTTTTCCTTTTCATTAGGCTTGTTTGACTGATGGGATTTATACTCCGGAGCGATTTATATGCCGGAAAATATGGTAGGTTTGTGATTCAGACAAGTAAATGAAAGTTTGCAGCTGCTCTTACTACCATCCATCATGACACTTTATCTGTAACATGCTCTTAACTAATTAGCAATAACTGTTTATTATTTAGAGTTTCAGTAGAACCTTTTTTGTTTAACAAAATGTAAAAATGTCTGATTTCTGAAAAGATTAAAGAGATTACTTGAAACCATACTATATTTTTTCTGAAATTTCAACCATGCTTATGTACAGGGATTGACTGAGTGTTATATCCTAATGGGTATTTATTGTTTGCTGAAAATGAAACGCGCTAAAACAATTAAAGTAAGCAACATGTATTTTAACACAGTAGATTAAAATACCATATTTGTCAGACTATAAGGCACACTAAGGGAAGCTAACAGATTTTGACAGATTTTTGAGCACCGTGTACCACATACAATTGGTTCAAGGTCAGTACAACCATATAATTAATACATTAGGCGCACCAGATTATAAGACTCACTGTTGATTTTTGAGAAAATTAAAGGATTTTAAGTGCACCTTACCGCTACTGCAAATAAAAATAGAGTACTGACCTACAATTTGATTAATTGAAGATACTGTGAATTAAATATAGCAACAATACTGTGACATAATTACAGCAATCAAATTGGTGTAAATACAACACTGGTATTGTAAATATAGATACATTAGTGGTACTGCAATTATGTGAAACAAGTACTGATATTATAAATAAAAATACAATTTTGGCACAGTAAATACTTTTAATAGTAACTTACTGGCATCCAGCTTCCAGTAAGTTACTGTAAAAGTTTACACATGCCTTTTTACAGTGTAAAGCAAGGCACGCACATTGATGAGGAATAAAAATGAATCTAAAAAGGTCGGCTTCCCTCAGCGAAGCTCTATAAAAAGAATTGCCTGGAAGCCACAGCCTCCCCGAGGCTCCGTTCGTCCGAATGCAAAGAAATTACCTTTAGTAGAAAAAGACCTAACGTGGCAAAATGTGTCTTTAATAGCCAAAGACGTTTTCTTTTTCGGCAACAAGTTTAATTGGAAAGAAGCAGAATTTTCTTTAAGCGAGCAGAAAAAGAAATAAATTGGTGTGACAAGATGATCGATTACCTGTAACTCTACCTGACACAGAAATTAGGGTTTTTTAATGATGGGCTGCCTCTTCTTGGACATGAAATTCAAATGTTCTCCCAAAGTCTACCTTCAGCCATCACTTGTCTCCTGCGCTTGTACGCTCCAAACGCAGGCACTTTGTCTTTGTCACTGGAGAAAGGACATTGTTATTACCGACATGCCTTTGTATTAGCCATTTTCATTCCTCTACAAAGTAACATCTCACTGGTTTTACCTATGCTGCTGTCTCACGTTTATATCCAGCTCAAAAGCTGAGCAATTATTATCATATTTCTTTTTTATCTTTCTTTTAGTGTTTGGCTAATTATTCTGCATTGATCTGAAGAATACATTTTGTGTGATTAAACAAAAAAAAGAAAATACACTGCTGACTGTGTGGAATTCATGATTATCTACAACCGTTTAATCCACATTTATTTAATGTATTTTGATACTAAAATAACCCACCATGAAGGGACACTCATTTACAGTTCGTAAAATTCACATATTTCTCATTTACGATCCGAGATGTCCGTAATGTGACACCTTTCTTGATGAAATTATAAGATGAAGTGTGTGATAAAGTGAACTTGTGAAGCTTAAAGGGAGCTTGAGAGGCTCAGCAGGTGGGCGTGGATGTGGGGTTAGGTGTTTGTGACGCGGTCGCCTGTGAGAGCAGTGATGCAGCTCTCGGCCGTCTGTCCACATGGCTGGAGGTATTGATCCACTTATCATTGCTAGATCATCACTGTATAGACTCAGGAGCGCAGAGAGCTGGGATATGGGCTGAACTGACAGGAGGCGCACTGACTGAGAGGCTGCCTGGAGGAGAAAAGCTGCTACATTACAGTTCGAAGTGGAATTTAAAAAAGTGAAATTGCAGCATTCGCCTTATGGCTTGTCCCAGACTTTTATAAAGGTTTTAATATCTGATAGAAAATGTGTCCACCTCCAGCAGAAACATAACTTTCGCTCATTTACTGAAATACAGTGTTGTCAACCTTGTAAGTCCAAACATTTAGGACAAAAACTGCAAAAAAGTGAGTTTGTAATATCTAAACAGTATGAAATCAGATGGATGTCTACCTTTAACTGCATTTGAAGTGGATTCAGGATACAGTTAATTTTCATTTTTCTAAATGGATCCAGATCTGTTGAAATAAAAGGGATTAATTTATAACCTGTATTACTTTTCACAGAATTAGTTACATTATTGTAACATCCATTCAAAGAGACGTCTAAACAACAATAAAACATAAATAAAAAAAATTGTTTAACAAAATAAATACTGTATTCTCACTACTAATAGAAGGCAAAAATACAGTAGTCCTTTGTTTATCGCGGGGGATCCAATCCCTGAAGCCCTGCGATAAGTGAAAAACCGTGAAGTAGGAATAGTAGTACCGTATTTTCCGGCGTATAAGTTGCACCATTTTTCCTCATTTGCATGCCTTGCGACTTATAGGGCGAATCGACATATTTATGGATTTTTTCCCATATTTTTAGACCAATTTTTGGCTCAGATATGACCGTTTTTCATTTTGGCAAAAAATGGTGCAGTACTACTTTCGGCCACGAGAGGTGCAGTACCACTTTTGTCCGCTAGGGTCCACCGACCGTTCCCACCTCATGTGTCCGACCGAAGACGCCTCTGGTCAGACTCACTCTGTCGCAACCCGGCCTCCTGCTCTCTGGAGCTCTGACACTTCCAGAGAGTTCACCGACCGTTTCCAGCTCATGTGTGCGACGGCAGCCTCCTCTGGACGGACTTACTCTGTCGCAGCCCGGCCTCCTGCTCTGGAGGTATGAACTACTAAACCACAGGACAGATTTTGTTGAAACTTACAGAAAGTAATTACTTGGTGGACATTTACAAACTTTTAGCTGTTGGAGATTTTTTAGCTAAAATTAAATGTTTTAGGACCGTAAATGTATAGCGGTTAGCTCCGTGTTTTTCCGGGTACTATTTACCTATAGTACTGTACTATAGTACCTATAGTATATACTGCCACCATCATCCCAGTCCCAAAGAGCTCCACAGTGACTGGTCTGAATGACTATAGACCGGTGGCTCTCACCCCGATAGTCGCTAAATGTTTTGAGAAACTGGTCATGTCCCACATCAAGACAACCGTCAACATCAGCGAGGACCCTCATCAATATGCATACCGCGAGAACCGATCAACAGAGGACGCCATCTCCTCTGTGGTCCACACTGCTCTCACCCACCTGGATCAGAAGGACTCATACGTGCGTCTGCTCTTTGTGGACTTCACATCTGCCTTCAACACCATGATCCCCCAAACTCTGATAGATAAACTATCCACACTTGGACTAAGCCCCTCCATCTGTAACTGGGTACTAGACTTCTTAACAAACAGACCACAGTCCGTGAAGATCCACAACTTCTCCTCCTCCACCATAACCCTCAGCACTGGCTCTCCTCAAGGATGTGTGCTGAGCCCTCTTCTGTTCACTCTGCTCACATATGATTGTACAGCCACACATCCAGGCTGTCATATTGTTAAGTTTGCAGATGATACAGCGGTGGTGGGATGCATCACAGATAATGATGAATCCAGCTACAGACAGGAGGTGGAGCACCTGGAGAGCTGGTGCAAAGAGAACAACCTTCACATGAATGTGAAGAAGACGAAGGAGATGATTGTGGACTTCAGAAGGAACAAACACACCCACACCCCACTGTACATAGGTGGATCTGCGGTGGAGGTGGTCTCCAGCTACAAGTACCTAGGTGTACACTTGAATGATAACCTCAGCTGGAGCAACAACACCACCAGCCTGATCAAGAAAGGTCATCAGAGACTCTACTTCCTCAGACGGCTGAGACGAGCTGGTCTGAGAAGCTCAGTCCTCAACTCCTTCTACAGGTGTGCAGTGGAGAGCATCCTGTGCTCCAGCATCAATGTGTGGCATGGAGGCTGCACAGTTGCAGAGAGGAAAGCTCTACAGAGAGTGGTGAAGGCTGCACAGAAGTCTGTGGGAGTCAGTCTCCCCACCATCACAGACATTTACACCTCCAGATGCAGAAAAAGAGCCACCTGCATCATGAAAGACCTCACTCACCCAGCACATTCACTCTTTGCACCACTCCCCTCGGGACGGAGGTTGAGGAGCATCAAATGTAGAACCACTAGACTGAGGAACAGCTTCTACCCTGAGGCTGTCAGACTCATGAATAAATAAATAATAAGAATAAACACTGCAAAATGTCACATCATGTTGATACTGATCTGTTTCTTGTTGCTGCGTTCATCTGTGACCATCTGCTCATAATGACTCATGTTCGTGCTGCTGTTTATAATGATGTTTTTCTACTACATTAGGGCTTAGTGTATTACTAGCTGATGTCTCTCTTAGTTAATCCTAGATGTTATTATTGTTTTTCTCTTGCATTTGTTGTTGGATGTAACTGGGACCCTGTGTACATAATCTCGTTTTCATCACATGTACTACATGCGGTGCAAATGACAATAAAGACTCTCTGACTCTCTGACTCTGACTCTGACTCTGACTCTGACTCTATAGCTCAAGAACCACACTGCAGATTTTCATTAAACTTACAGAAAGTAATTACTGGGTGGACATTTACAAACTGTTAGCTGTAGGAGATTTTTAGCTTAAATTCGATTTATTTATAATTTATTTTTGTAGCGCACGAGACCGTTTGGAAGAAGTCAAAGCAAAACAATTTAAATCCAGCAGATTTGACCATTTCGTGAATTTATTAAGGAACGGTTAAGCTCAGGAACACTTTTGCTATAATGTCAACTAACAAATATATATTTTTAAGCGTTTATTTTGCTAAATTTTAAAGAAATGCATAAGTCCCACCCGTGCGCGTGCTCGTAACAAAACTACTTTTTAAAACCAGCTGATTTGACAATTACATGCATTTATTAAGGAAAGGTTAAGCTAAGACACATCTTTGCTATAATTTTCAGCAAACAAATGATAGTTTTTACCGTGTTAATCTTGTTAAAGTCCTTACGTGCTCGCTCGCTCCTGTGGCCGCAATTTGCAGCAGGGCAAAACACCGGGTTTCGGGTTTTCAGCGGTGACGCGTAACATACGCGACGCGTCAGCGGTGACGCATAATAGATGCGACGTATACGGAGGTGCGACACGTTTATGGATTTTTCCAAGTTATTGGACATAATTGGACAAAGCGAGTTATTGGGCGGAGCAACTTTTCGGCCAGAAAATATGGTACAAGTAGTAAGTAGAAGTTTATTTTAGTATATGGAGCACAGAATATCATGATTTCAGGTCCCTGCCTCATCTGCTCTTTGCCACCTGCAAGGTGAGGTCAGGGAACATGAGTTATGGTGCATAACTTTCAGTTTTACTCCTAGTACTTGATCCATTATTCACATATTTGCAAAAACAATGACAGGAAAACTGCTCAAGCCATCGGTAGTCCTTTTTTGTTGTTGTTGTTTTTATAACAGCCAATAAAATTCAGCAGAGGGACCAAAGAGCCACATGTGGCTCCAGAGCCACAGGTTGCAGACCCCTGGTCTAGAATCAAACTGTCCAAGCAAGCTCTCAAACATGCAAACAAGCTCTAAAAGACAAACTCTACAAAAGTAAAACCAGAGCATGCAATAGAAGCAAATTGCCCAGGACATGGGAGGCGTGCTTTTCCTGAAGCAAGGGTTATAAAGCTCAGCTCACTTCACTGGGTGTATGCTAAAGCCCAGATATTTCATTTGCTTGATCACTTTGCCTCAATCAAAGCCCTTTTATGCAGATTTATTGCAGTGCGGGTCACAGTGCTGTGGAGGTGCAGCATTCTCCAGCTGTTTGTGCCTCCTAAGAGCTTTCTGCTTGCCCGCCTCTCATGGTCTTTGTCTCATTTAGAACAAAGAAACTGTGAAATATGACAGGTGATAGTGCCCTCATTTATTCTGTGCATTGCCTCACAAACACACCTCCCATCATGTGAGCCTCGGTCATAACTTTTTCTTCCCTCGACCATGAGAACCCCCACGCGTCCACCCTGCTACAGCCAGCTCTACAGAGTCTTGTGTTGTCGTGTGCTCCACCATGAGGAGGTGGGCCCAGGGCTGTGGAGCACAGCCGCCACCACCAGCATTACCTCTGAAGGATAATGCTGTTTATTGCATTTGTCAGGCGAACGCAGCAATACTTTGTAAGTCTATTGCCCACTTACTGCCTTGTACTTTAACCCAGCACTGATGTGCCTCATTCGTGTGGTTCTGCTTGTGCTACTCGGCAAATTGATTCATGGCTGAAGGTTGGAAACAGAGCAGCACATAACTGTCACATAATAGACTTATTTTATCTCTGTTTTTTTATATTTTCACTTGTTTTATACACATGTTTCTTTTTTCTACATAACTAGTTAAAGATTGGAACAGGACTGATGATTCAACATAAGTAATTCTATTAAATGCCTTTTTTGTGCCACAGAAGCCTTAGTATGCAAGTCCCAGTGTACCATTATTGATGAGATCATTATTATGTATAGGATCCCTCAGTGAATAATAACCCATTATCTTTCATTTTTCCTGTTTTTGTCAGTGGATGTTGGAAAGGTTAGGCAATTTATTCTAATGTTAATACTGTCAGGCTCTTACACAGCAATGTCTTTGTTCCTAATACATTTTTTGCACTTGAAGACACGATTAGCTTTAAACTAGGCTACATCTTTGAGTAAGTTATTCCCACAAATCTCATAGCAATTTTTTTTTCTGCTTTCTATTTTCTATTCAGCCAACTTCAGATCATGTTAAGACAAAGCACTGAAACCGTAACAGTTAAGCAAATTGAAAATAATCTGAATTTGACCCATGTTAAAGCCAGGAGCTGCACAGCATGTTGTTGAAGTCTTCATTTTAATCCTGCAGTGTTACAAAACATAAGGCAGCTTGATAGTGATATAAATATACTTCCTCCCATAGACAAAGGAAAAGGAGAGGGGAAAAATACTCTGAACGCTTCAGTGCATTTAAATTTATACAAACTCTCTTCTTGACAGTGATGAATGTTACACTGTATTCTACAATATGTTTAATGCATAGGCCTGTTAAGTTTTCTATTCCAGTGCTGTGCAGTGGAGTCACCACCTCTATGGTTTACGAGATACCAGATAATATTACCAGAGTCACAACAAGAGTACATCAGTCCAATGTTTTCATCATGTACATCATGTATTTGATTGTTGATGGTTGGTTCACAAAATGCTGTTAGCTATTAGAATAAACATGTGTTATATCTATCAGTGCAAGCTACACTAATGCCAACCCCATAGTTTCATTTCTTTAACATGCAGTGAGGAAAATGGGGCGGCCGTGGCGTAGTGGTAATGGCAGTCGTCCCCCGATCGGAAGGTTGGAGGTTCGAATCCCGGTTCCCCACACCATGTGTCGTTGTGTCCCTGGGCAAGACACTTAACCCCGAGTTGCTCCCGGTAGGACTGGATGGCGCCTTGCATGGCAGTCTGCCGCTACCGGTGTATGAATGTGTGTATGAATGGGTGGGTGGTTGGTATTGTAAAGCACTTTGGGGCCCCTCATAGGGGGCTGGAAAACACTATATAAATAAGCTCTATTTAACATTTACCAAAATAAGTATTTGAACACCCTGCGACTTTGCAAGTTATCCCACTTAGAAATCATGGAGTGGTCTGAAATTTTCATCTTAGATGCATGTCCACTGTGAGAGACATACGGTAATCAAAATAAATAAATAATTAAACAAAAATAAAAAATCTGGAAATCACAGTGTATGATTTTAAAAATAATTTATTTGTGTGTTACTGCTACAAATAAGTATTTGAACACCTGCCAATCAGCAAAAATTCTGGCCCTCAATGACCTGTTAGGCTGCCTCTAAAATGTCCACCTCCATGTATTATTCTAAATTAGAAAATCCTGTTTGAGGTTGTTAGCTGCATAAAGACACCTGTCCACCCCACACAATCAGTACGACTCCAACTAACGTGGCCAAGACCAAAGAGCTGTCCAGAGACAAAACTGTAGACCTCCACAAGGCTGGAAAGGACTACGGAGCAATTGCCAAGCAGGTTGGTGAAAAAAGATCAACTGTTGGAGCAATTATTAGAAAATGGAAGAAGCTAAACATGACTGTCAATCTCCCTCGGACTGGGGCTCCATGCAGGATCTCACCTCGTTTTGTATCAATGATCCTAAGAAATGTGAGGAATCAGCCCAGAACTACACGGGAGGAGCTGGTCCATGACCTGAACAGAGCTGGCCCCACTGTTTCCAAGGTTACTGTGGGTAATACACTAAGACGTCAGAGTTTAAAATCGTGTATGGCACGGAAGGTTCCCCTGCTTAAATCAGTACACGTCCAGGCCCGTCTTAAGTTTGCCAATGACCATTTGGATGATCCAGAGGAGTCATGGGAGAACGTTATGTGGTCAGATGAGACAAAAACATAACTTTTTGGTCTTAATTCCACTCGTCGTGTTTGGAGGACGAAGAATGATGAGTACCATCCCAAAAACACCATCTCTACTGTGAAGCATGGGGTGGAAGCATCATGCTTTGTGGGTGTTTTTCTGCACATGGGACAGGAGGACTGCACTGTATTAAGGAGGATGACCAGCAGAGGTGTCAAGTAACCAAGTTTAAATACTTCGTTACTTTACTTAAGTACAAATTTTAGTTATCTATACTTTAGTAAAGTAATTATTTTTCAGCCTACTTTATACTTCTACTTCTTACATTTTCACGCAATTACTGGTACTTTCTACTCCTTACTTTTTAAAAATAGCCTCGTTACTTTTCTTTCATTTTGCCGTTTTTTTTTTGTAGAATATAGATATTCACGCAGGACTTTCCAAAAATTGAACATAAATATCCGCATCAGCACTGAATCTGCAGCCGTCACTCACCAGTGTTGCCAGATTGGGCGGTTCACCGCGATTTTCCTTCTGACTTTTGCGGGTAAAGAGTGCTTTGGGTGGGTGGGACTCTATCTGGCAACACCGGTCACACCGGTGTTTACGCGTGTGTCTTTACATCCGGGGCAGCGTCGGCAGCGCCGGGACCCTCCATCAATGTAGAGGCGTCTGCGGCACCGGGACCCTCCATCAGTAGTTGGGGCGTCTTCTATAGCAACTTCATCCGGCGAAGCCATGCTGTCCGTGACGCTGACTTGCTAGGGGCTCTGCTAGCGCTAGCATTAGCGTCTCGCGAGACAACGTTACCTCTCAACGAGAGATATCGCGGGAGTTTAATATCGCGAGATCTCGTACAACGAGATCTCGTTACATGCCTAATATTGAGGTAAGCTGAAAGTTTTTTTTTTTTATCAGTTGATTACTGACTTCTAGTGACCTAGTAACATACTAATGTTGTATAATGTTTTCTATGGTTAGGAGGTACTAGCCATGGAACTAGCTACATGCTCTGGGTTTGCTTGCTAACATTATTTCTCTTTTTTATTCAGATTTAAAACATATTTTCTTTCTGTCAGAGTTTTCACTGAACTTAACAAAGTTTTACTTCATAGACTACGTTCACACTGCAGGCAAATGCTCAATAATACCCCTATACAGTATGGTTATTTTAATATATTTAAATTTGCATTTAAATGTGTCTATTTTCAATGGGCATATATGCAGTTAAGACAGGTAGCTTAGTGCACCCCTA
>JBBPBX010029232.1:0-12114 GCA_038048925.1 Garcialebias charrua | reverse complement strand
GCGTCCTAATCAGAACCCTGCAGCACCTCAGATGACTCTTTTCGATGAGGAGGAGTAGCGGCTGCACTCTGACCTCCCCACCTCATCTCAGGCTAAGCCCCGCCCCTACAAGAGAAACTCATTGAGCAGCTTGGACCTCATGTTCCTTTTACCTCTCAACACCGAGCCAGTCCAGAAGCCTTGTGTTTAAAGAGTGGTGGTGCAGAGGTAAGAGAAGGTGGGCCTGTGATGGGAAGGTCGACAGTTCAACTCCCCAGACCGACAACATCAAAATGTAGGTGAAGCACCCACACCTGCCTCCACCCTCATTTACCCCACTCTGGGCCCTTGAGCAAGGCCCTCAACCCCCACCATCTGCTCCCAAACAGGTCTCTCTTGAAAATGAGTCCTCGTGGCTCAATGAGTCTACCGTATTTCCCGGAATATAGGTCGCTGCTTTTTATCATTTTTGCATGGCCTGCGACCTATAATCAGGTGCGACCTTTTTATGGCTTTTTATAAAATAAGCTGATTTGTAATCATTTATTAGCAAAAATTAAACTGAGACACACTCTTATAATAATGTCAGCTAACAAATTTTTTTTAGGTGTTTATCCTGCTAAAATTAAAATACTGAGAAAATACAGGCTACCAGACGACATTCTCCATGACTTTCTCAAATTCCTCCCATGCCTGGATTTAGTTTGTGTGACAGCTAAAGCTGCTGTCATTTGGCCACTGCTTCAGATCATCTGGGACAGGCAGGATCCATTTCCTCACTGCCTTTGTCCACCAATGGTTTCTTTGTTTCCCACTGCAACAGACACCTTTAGGGCACAGATCAGGGAGGATGCATCTGCAGTGGAAGCAATGAACATGCCTCATGTCCCCTACTTCCCCCAAATCTTCAATATTGGGGAAGTAAGAAAGTAAAATTGATTGATTGTAGGAGATGTAAAGTTGGGAAACAATCTTCTGTTGGTGTGAGTTGGAGATCGTGCAGACCGTGGTCTCTGCCAAATGTTCCTGGTTTACCCTAGTACTCATTGTGGTCTTCACCACAACGTTCAGCTAACAGCTCTGACATACAGCTGCAGGTCTGATGATTCAACTATATAATCAATCATTGACCTTTGGCCTTAGGTGGCCTGGTACAAAGTACAATACTGGAGCACCCTATGCTCAAACATGGAGAGCCCAGGCATAGCACAAAAGTCCCAAAACAAAATGTTACTCAGGTTCATATGGGGGGAAGGGGGGTGTTCTTCCCCATCACTCCCCTACAGGGTCCAATCATTGCCTCATAGACACTGAAGTCCCCCGTGAGAGGAACAGAATTCCCAGTTGGCACCCCTTCTAGGCCACCATCCAGAGACTCCAAGAAGGCCGGGTGATCTGAAGTGATGCTCAGTGCATGATCACAGACATCCGTCAGAAACTCACAGTCATCCGTCTGTTTTATCTAAATGCTGTTCAGTGCAGGGCCATGAGGAGCTGGTGTCCCAGCAGCCTGTGTGTGACTCTGGACAGGTCTCAGTTCATCACAGGGACAAACGAGATACAACCATTCACTCTCACTCACACTTAGAGACAAGTCAGAGTGACCATTTAGCCTATCATGCATGTTTATGGTCTGTGGGAGAACAACTTTATGACGTGTTCCTGTTCAGCATCTGTCAAGCTGTTTACAGACTGCAGTCACTGTGCAGCTGCAACACAATTATTGATTATTTACTGTGGAACTCATTTTAAACCACCATATGTAAAACTGCACATTTGCAGACTCAGCCTACACAAACTGGCTCTGCTGCCACAGAATCAGACCAACAACAAGAGCTTTGGTTTCATAAAGCCTCTGACCCTACTGTGTGTCTTTCTGTTGCCACAGCAACACAACAATGCACATGATGTTGTGGACGTGATGAGGTGGATGAGAGTGTGGGAGCTGTTTTTGCTGCGTCATTGGAAGCATCTGCTCCTAGGACCTCATTTGGAGGGGGAGGGGGGAGTGACGTCAGCAGAACAGATGTTCTGAGGAGAACTGAACACCTTACAAAGAAGCTGACCTGGACTCAAATGTAACACTTGGAGTTGGATTTGTGTTGTGTTTGTATACGAAAGATTTTTACAGACATTAAATTCTGTGTTTTTTTCTGTTTCAGTGTGAGAACACGTGCGGTAACTGGCAACTTTACAGGGTCTACCTTGCTAGTACTGAGCTCGACCCCATTTTTGCCTTCAGACCTGCTCCAGTCCTTCGTGTCTTAGATTTAACAAGACGTTGAAAACATTCCACAGAGTGCAGGTCCACATGGACACGTCAGCATCATAGTTTCTGCAGGCTTGTCATCGGCACAGCCTTTATGTTAATCTCCCCTTTCGCCACATCCTAAAGTGCTTGATTGGACTGAGTTCCTGTGACTGAAGAGAAACTACACAGGGTTACACAAACTGCCACATGTTCATCTGTATGAAGGTAACTGCAGGTAAATCCTCCATTTTCTGTCATAATTACATTGTATACTGTAAAAAAAAAATCCGTAAAAAAACAGGTAAATGTACTGTGGAAGTGTGAAGGAATTTTCCGTTATCATTTTTTACAGGGGTTTCTCCTTTTTTTTTTTTCCACGCAAAGCACCCTGGGAACAAGAACCTTTGAAAAGAAGCGCGAAAGAGGACTCCATTTACCTGGCACCCTAGATTAACAGAAATTTATGTAAATTATACATTAAAAAAACTTTTAAATTACGGGAAAAATCCGTTTTAGGGTTTACGGAAATATCTGTAAAAAAACGGAGAATGTACTGGCAGAAAATTACCAGGACATTTTCCGTTTTTTAACAGATTTTTTTTTTTACTGTGTATGATTAATAGAGTTGCACTCAGGCCCCAAAAAATCCAACCCAGCCCGTAGCCATTGTTTCCGAACCGCACCTCACCCGATGAGTTAACAGTAATTACAGGTCCGAACCCAAAAAAACAAACAACATTTTTAATTAACCTTTGACTACTTATGTATTTATTAACGGTTGGCGGATGTGCACGCTAAGGGGGCAGAAGATCGAAGCTGAGGGGGTGTTTGTCCTTGCATGCCGTCAAAGTGCATTAAATCCCTGCTTCTGCCTGCATTCTGCATTATTCAGACATGGACCCTGCTCTGACATGTCAGATATTTTGGGATCTCACCTGTTTGGGTCGTCAGCCACGTGCGTCCGCTGAGTGCAGCGGCTGAAGTCCATTTTGTCAGGGTTTCAGTCAGGTCAAGACAGGAAAGAACCCAATTGTTGAAGGCAAGAGTCAGGACTCCAGGATTACAAAAATAAATACTTTTTAATAATAAATAAAAGAGGGCTGACGTGGCAGCAAAACTTACAAAAACAGGGAACAGGAATTAGGACAGACTGGCAGGATTAGACAGGACAGGATTTACCCAACAATGACACGACAAAGGACAAGACTCACAGACAGACTTGTATACACAGACAAGACAGGACGTGATTACAAACACCTGGCAACACATGGACGAAATCAATCTAAATAATTGAAACACAAGGGTGCACAGACAATTAGATGGTGCCATCCCTACACATTTGGGTTTTGATGGATCGTTACCTGCCAGTAATCTGAAGCTTAAATTAACTTTTTTTTTTTTTTACCTCTTTCAAGGCCGGTCAGCGCGCGGTCAAATGTCTGTGTGCAGCTAGTGAATGTATGGCAAGCCATGCTGCCATATAAATGGATCATCAGCTACGTGCGTCCACTGATGCAACCAAAAGCCCGACACCGACCCGGCCAGCACATTATTCGGGCCCGGTCCGGTTTTAATGCTTAAAGCTAGCTATGCTTTGTTTTGTGTTTTAAATGCAGATATATGTTATAACTTCTGGTTGCATAAGTTTAGTCTTTTTTGCTACCAACAAATAAAACTAAACTGATTTTACACAAAGTGTTTATTAGGTTGTGTAATGTCAAATTTACACTCTTAGTACAAACTGAATTTCACAGTAAATGATTGTCCTGTGTTGCTCTGCAGCATGAAATCATTTACTGCAGTAACTGTTTGAAGTTATTAGTGTCTTTGAATTATTTCTGTCTTCTTTGCCTTAATGTTGGCTCATACGGCAGAAATGCTTCACTAAATGTCTCCAGTAACACCGTGAGCTTCACTACCTCCACTATCGCAGCTCCAGTATCTTGTTGGTTCGTCCGAGGTTAGCTCACCCTGGGTTATATCTCCGTGTGGGCGGAGCCATCTTACCGTTCACGTCATGTCACTTAGTTCATTAAGTAAATCACACCATCGATTGCTCCCAAACAAAACACATTTCATTCATTATATTGTGGATATAGCCAACAGTTCACAACTTATTTGTGTGAAATTGCTAAAATATAAAACTGAATGTGCTCACTGAGGAAGGTGAATGTTTTGACTGTTTTGACACCACAGATTGGGGTATGTTCAAAGAAGCTGCTACCACAAACAACATGTCTCCAGGAGTACTCAGACACTGTATGTTCATACATAACCAAGTGCATTGATGATGTAACTAACCTCAAGACCATCACTGTTCGGGCTAATCAGAAGCCATGGCTGACAGCTGAGGTTCACAGACTCCTGAAAGCCAGGAATGCTGCCTTCAAAGCGAGAGATCAGGTGGGCCTGAAGGCAGCCAGAAAGAACCTGGATCTGGGCATCAGAGAGGCCAAGGAGCAGTATTCCAGGAAAATAGCTCACCGTTTCAAGGACAGCAAGGATACACGCAGTCTGTGGCAGGGAATACAGACCATCACAAACTACAAACCCCCCCCCCAGACCTGTGACAGCTCAACCTCTACGCTGAATGAACTGAATGAGTTCTTTGCTCGGTTTGAGGCAAGTAACAGCACACCTGCACATAAACTCCCCCCCTCTCCTGATGGCCAGGTGCTGGCGCTGTCCTCAGACAGCGTAAGGCGATCATTCATCAAGATTAACGCCCGGAAGGCCTCTGGTCCTGACAACATACCTGGTCGTGTGCTGAAGGACTGTGCAGGGGAACTCGCAGCGGTCTTCACGGACATCTTTAACATCTCACTGAGCCAGGCCATCGTCCCCACCTGTTTCAAAGCCACCACCATCATCCCTGTCCCAAAGAAGGCAACGCCCGCATGCCTCAATGACTATCGCCCAGTAGCACTCACCCCCATCCTGATGAAGTGCTTTGAACGGCTAGTCATGAAAAGCATCACATCTGTCCTCCCTGCCTCCCTGGATCCCTTCCAATTTGCATACCGACCTAATCGCTCAACCGACGATGCCATCTCCTCTGCCCTCCACACAGCTCTCACACATCTGGACACGAAGGACTCTTATGTTAGAATGCTGTTCATCGACTTCAGCTCGGCATTCAACACCATCATCCCCCAACAGCTCATCCATAAACTGGACAGTCTGGGGCTGAACACCTCAATGTGTAACTGGCTGCTAGACTTCCTGACCGGGAGACCACAGACAGTACGGATCGGGAGTAACACATCTAGCACCATCACATTGAACACAGGGGCCCCACAAGGATGTGTGCTGAGCCCCCTTCTATTCACCCTGCTAACACACGACTGCACACCATCGTACAGCTCCAACCACTTCATCAAGTTTGCGGACGACACAACAGTGGTAGGTCTCATCAGCAACAACGATGAGACGGACTACAGGAACGAGGTGAGCCGCTTGGCCTTGTGGTGCGGACACAACAATCTCACTCTCAACGTGGAGAAGACAAAGGAGATTGTCGTGGACTTCAGGAAGAGGGATGCACAACATGCCCCTCTGACCATCAACAGCACCGCAGTGGAGAGAGTGGACAGCACCAAGTTCCTGGGAGTGCACGTCTCAAAGGACCTGTCCTGGAGCAGGAACACTGCAGCACTGGCCAAGAAGGCTCACCAGCGCCTCTACTTTCTCCGCAAGCTGAAAAGGGCTGGAGCTTCAACCCCCATCATGTGCACCTTCTACAGGGGTGCCATAGAAAGTGTCCTGACCAGCTGCATCACGGTGTGGTTTGGTGCATGCACTGCATCATGCCGCAAGAGCCTCCAGCGCATCGTGAAAGCAGCTGAGAAGATCGTCGGCACCTCCTTGCCCTCACTGCAGGACTTACACAGCAACCGCCTCACTCGGAAAGCCCTCTGCATGGCAGGTGATCCCACACACCCACTACACAGCTGCTTCAGACTGCTGCCATCAGGGAGGAGACTGAGGAGTCTCCAGGCTCGAACCAGCAGACTGAGAGACAGCTCTGTTCATCAGGCAGTCAGAATGCTAAACACTCTGCCTGCTCTGCCTCCCCTCCCATTTGAACTGCCTTAACACAAAAAACTTTCTCACACATTACCACTCAACACAAAGTTTTTAACACTGGACTCTGTGTCATCAAACGGGTTATTCACTAAACTCTCGGTCATGTACTCATTCAGTTTGCACTACTTCTCACTGTTTACATTTATTAATACGGTTTACATTTATTACTACTGCTTTACATTTATTACTACTGTTTACATTTACACTACTTTTATCTACACTACTGCAGATACATATACAGCATTCTCTGACTAGCCTTATCTAAGGATGCCAAATGTGCCTTATGTGCCTCACTGCATATGCCACTTTGCCTCTATACCAACATCAACTACCTCATACATATACTGTGTACATTAACTTATATGCTGCTGTGCCACTCTTTGCAAATGTCAATGCTAGAACCTTCAGTTTATTTTATAGATATACTTTTTATACTTTTTATACTACTATGCAAAAACTCAGGACAGTATTACACTTTTATTATTTCATTTTATGCTTATGTTCATTGGGTGTTTGGTGTTTCAGTGTTGGTGTAAATTTTCATACTTTTATACTATTATGAAAAAACTCAGGACAGTGTTACACTTTTACTATTTTATGCTTATGTTTATTAAATGTTTTAGTGTTTAGATGGTTACTGTTGCACCGAGGGACTGAGAGAAACGCAATTTCGGTCCTGTGTATGTCCTGTACATATTGCAGTTCTGACAATAAAGTTGACTTTGACTTTGACTTTGAATCTGTTTAGGCCTAAGCAATGATGTCAGTAACGCGTTTCAGTAGTGCGTTACAAAGTAACGCGCTACTGTAGTCGGACCACTTTTTTCAGTAACTAGTAATCTAACGCGTTGCTATTTCAAAATCCAGTAATCAGATTAAAGTTACTTATCCAAATTACTGTGCGTTACTTTTTTTTTGTCATTTTCTGCAGTACTGTAATTTAATTTTATTTCATCTATGTGTCTCGGGGAGTAATAAAAAAAAAGACGTCTGTGAAACCTGAAACCAGGCTTGACAGAAACGTAAACACTGAGGTGCTCACGGAGCCGAGGGGGAGACTCAGCTTCAAAAACACGGTAAAAACAATTATTTGTTTGCTGAAAATTATAGCAAAGATGTGTCTGAGCTTAACCTTTCCTTAATAAATTCACGAAATGGTCAAATCAGCTGGATTTTAAAAAGTACCCTGATGCATGCTCAATAATCCAGGTAGAAAAATCGAAAAGGACCAGAGGACCAGACTTAGCTTTTTTAGATTTTAAAAAGTAGTTTTGCTATATGCACGCGCGCGGGTGGGACAGTGTTCTGTGCAGCACAGAACAACGGCTTCATTTCTTTAAAATTTAGCAAAATAAATGCTTAAAAATATATATTTCTTAGCTGACATTATAGCACAAGTGTTCCTGAGCTTAACCGTTCCTTAATAAATTCACGTAATGGTCAAATCTGCTGGATTTAAATTGTTTCGCTTTGACGTCTTCCAAACGGTCGCGAAAATAAATTATAAATAAATCGAATTTTAGCTCAAACATCTCCTACAGCTAAACAGTTGTAAATATCCATCCAGTGAGTACTTTCTGTAAGTCTAAAAAATCTAAGTCTGGTCCTCTGGACATTCAAAAAACAAAACAAAACAAAGCAAAAAAACTGTAGAAACGTTTTGTCTTTCGTCCGAAAGACTTCCTCAGTCTGAGAAGCTGTATTCAGCTCAGTGAGCATGCATCACGGTACTTTCTGTAAGTTTCATCAAAATCTGTTGTGTGGTTCTTGAGATATTTTGCTAACAAACACTACTTCAGACCTACCTCCAGAGTTCAGGAGGCCGGGCTGTGACAAAGTCAGTCCGAGCAGAGGAGGCTTTTTTCGGACACATGAGCTGAGAACGGTTGGTGGACCCTAGCGGCCGAAAGTGGTAATAAAGCAACTTACCCGGTAGTAATCTAACTTAGTTACTTTCCAAATCAAGTAATCAGTAACTTAACTAAGTTACTTTTCCCAAGGACTAATCAGTAACTTAACTAAGTTAATTTTTCAATGTAACTATGTCATCACTGGGCCTAATTTGTTTTGACTCATGTTGGCAGAGTGCCAATTACACACATGGAAGATGGACCAGAACAGGTCAAATCCATCAGGTGTCCAGTTGAGGAAAAAGAGAAAAAAAAAGAAGGTCTGCAGCTGTGTCATCTCTTGGAGCATGAAAGCTGTTATGTAGACTATAGTCTGTTTCAAGATGGGCTCAATATTAATTAATAACATTAAGGATGGGGCCGATCTGATCCAGCATCAGCCTCCGATACCAGCATAATTTACATATCGGATTTTCAGATCCAACCTGCTGATATTTCCGATCCATGATGCATGTCTACACCACTGCTGATACATATACAGTGTGCTCTGAACGGTCTTATTTAGGGATGCCCAATGTGCCTTACTGCATATGCCACTTTTTGCCTCTATAACAACATCAACTACTACCTCATACATATACTGTGTACATTAACTCATACGCTGCTTTGCCACTTTGCAAATGTCAATGCTAGAAACCTTTAGTTTATTTTAGTTATACTTTTTATACTCTTTTTTTATACTAGTATGCAAAAACTCAGGACAGTATTATGTTCATTAAATGTTTAATGTTTTAGTTTTAGAGTTGGTGTAAATTTTCATACTCTTATACCACTATGCAAAAACTCAGGACAGTGTTAGTTTTACTATTTTATGCTTATGTCTATTATTATATGTTTCAGTGTTTCAATGTTTAGATGTTTACTGTTGCACCGAGGGACTGAGAGAAACGCAATTTCGGTCCTGTGTATGTCCTGTACAGTACATATTGCAGATCTGACAATAAAGTTGACTTTGACTTTGACTTTGACGTTGTCTTCTAACTATCTAATTGATTTCCTGAACGGAGAGCACGTGTGTTACACCATATTCTGGTGTAACACACGTGCTCTCTCTGTTCAAGAAATTCATTATTACAGCCTCATATGAAATCAGTGATGATGATATCAGAACTGGATCGGTATCGACCGATACCTAGAGTTAAGTATCAGGATCGGATCGGAAGTAAGAAAATGTGGATCGGTGCATCCCTAAATAACATAAGACGATAGCTGTTGTTTACATTTAGCTGCTTAGGATGACATGTTTGGTTTTCAGCAGAAAAAATTACCGTTTTGGATTGAAATTCTTCTTAAACTAAACTACTACCGTATTTTCCGGAATATAGGTTGCGGCTTTTTATCATTTTTGCATGCCCTGCGACCTATATTCAGATAATAATAATAATAATAATAATGAATTCAATATATACCGCACTTTTCATTAATAAAAATCTCAAAGTGCTACAACAAATAAAACAAGTGATAAAATCAAGTAAAATCAATAATAATATCAACTAAGATTAAAGACATAATCATGTGGAGGCAGAGTAGGCCTGCTTAAAAAATAAATAAATAAGTAAATAAAACAAGTGATAAAATCAAGTAAAATCAATAATAATATCAACTAAGATCAAGATAAAATCATGTGGAGGCAGAATAGGCTTGCTTAAAAAGAAAAGTCTTTAAGCCGTTTTTGAAGTCAACCAGTGACTGTGGAGCTCTCATGTAGTCAGGGAGGGAGTTCCATAGGCGGGGGGCAGCCACACAGAATGCCCGGTCTCCCATGGTCCTTAATTTGGTTCGTGGAATGTGAAGTAGATTACTGTTCTGTGATCGTAGAGACCGGGTGGATGAATATGGTGCAAGAATGTCCTTTAGATAGTCAGGTGAAGTTCCATGTAAGCATTGATGTGTAATGAGAGCAGTTTTGTACTGAATTCTGTAGGTGACAGGAAGCCAATGGAGGTTATGGAGAATGGGTGTAATATGTTCAAATTTACGAGCTCTCAATAAAATCCTTGCTGCACTGTTTTGAATATATTGAAGCTTCTGAAGGTTTTTGCCAGGGATTCCAATAAACAGGGAGTTGCAGTAGTCGAGCCTGGAGGAGACAAAGGCATGGACGAGTTTCTCAGCATCAGAAAAAGTTAGAGATGGGCGAAGTCTGGAGATGTTTCGAAGATGGAAGAAGCAGGTTTTAAACAGATGCTTAATGTGATTTTCAAATGTAAGATGAGAGTCCATTTTTATTCCAAGATTTGTAACAGAGGTGGAGAGGGGGATGTCTTGACCAGAGAAGGAGATTGTTGTTAAAGTTGATGTTTGTACCTGGTGAGGGGTGCCAATCAGTATGGCCTCAGTCTTGGAGCAGTTTAATTGAAGAAAGTTCTGATTCATCCATGCCCTTATTTCCTCCAGGCAGGTAGAGAGGGCAGTGAGTGAAGATGGAGATGGGGATGATGAGGATGCTCCAGTCCTGATGTAAAGCTGTGTATCGTCGGCATAGCAGTGAAAAGAAATGTTGAACTGATTAATAATTTGACCTAAAGGCAGCATGTAAAGGGAAAACAGCAGGGGCCCCAGAACTGACCCTTGAGGGACACCACAGGAGACACCGACTGTCTGGGAAGTGGCATTGCCAAGACTAACACATTCCAGCCTATTGGAGAGGAAAGATTTGAACCAGTCCAGGACAGTGTCACAGAGACCGACCTCCACATGAAGACGGTGGAGGAGGATACTATGGTCCACAGTGTCGAAGGCTGCAGTGAGGTCAAGGAGGACAAGGATGGAGGGAGAACCAGTGTCAGCAGCCATGAGGACATCATTGGTAACTCTCAGCAATGCAGTCTCAGTACTGTGAGCTACTCTGAATCCAGACTGGAACTTCTCATACAGAGAGTGTTGTTGTAGGTGGTCCTGCAGCTGAGCAGCAACTGCTTTTTCCAGCACTTTAGACAGAAATGGGAGGTGGGAAATTGGGCGGTAATTAGAAAAAATGTCGGGATCCAAATTAGATTTTTTTCAGAAGAGGCCTAATGATGGCAGTTTTTAGAGGCAGTGGAACATGACCAGATTGTAGAGACTGATTTATTATTTGTGTGATTAATGGGCTTATTGCAGAGTGATTGGATTTTATGAGAGACGAGGGGAAAGGATCCAGGGCGCAGGATGAAGGCTTCATTTTCTTGATGATGGTCTCCACCTCACTCTGAACAACTTCATCAAAGCTGCTCAGGGACCCAGAATGCAGACGGGTAGATGAAACGAAGATCAGGGAGGTTGTGGAGCTGAGATCTGATAGTGTCAACTTTGTTTTTAAATGATGAAAGGAACAGGTTGCATTTTTGAACAGAGTCCTCATGAGTTTGTTTAATGGGATTAAGCAGATGAGTTATTGTGGAGAAGAGCTGTTTAGAGTTTCCAGGGCAGGTGTTGATGATGTTGGAATAATATTTGGAGCGTGCTTCTTTAAGAGAATAGGCGTACGCTTTCTGATGTTCTTTGTACGCTTGCTTATGCACAGAGAGACCAGATGATTTTACACGTCTCTCAATAGCACGGCCAGTTGCCTTCATCCTGCGCAGCTCATCAGTGTACCAAGGGGCTGAACGGGAGAAAGACACCAGTCTTGACTTCAAGGGAGCATGTAGGTCCAGAAGCTCCTGGAGAGATTGGTTGTAATAATCCACAGAGTCATCTGCAGATGAGTGATTGACAGCGGTCAGGGCGTGAAGATCAGCAGACAAAACATCAGGGGAAATGTTTTTATAGTCACGGAACTGGATAGGTCTTTTTGGGTTAGAAGCAGGCGAAGTTGAAGGCACTTCCAGGGAGATGACCCTGTGGTCTGAGACACCCAGGTCATATACAGACAAGTTATTGATGAGTACAGTGTCTGTAATCACC
>JBBPBX010029231.1:23797-36018 GCA_038048925.1 Garcialebias charrua | reverse complement strand
CGTAAAAATGCGCGTTTAAAGCGAGCGGAGACCCCCCCTCGAGGAGAGAAACTCGCCGAGTATGCAGTGGGAGTGCGCGTGACGTATGCAGTGGGAGGGAAAAGGGAGGGATTATCCCCACGTCTTTTAGAATTATAAACGCTCAATGCGGTTGGTGACACACACGCAATTATGTCATCACTGGGTTCACTCAACGGGGGGTAAAAGACGTGCAACAAGAAGTATAAACCAGCCTTGAGGCCTGCCAACACAGATCTGTCTTATAAATAGCACCTCATTGACGTGTTTCAAACCAGCCTGCTGTGGAAATCCCAAAATCTAGCTTTAACACATGCAAAATAGGACCATCTATCCAAAACAACCAATCGTCATGATTAACAATCAAATGTTTTAGGCCAGATGGCCAATTTGCTACTCACAGAAGCAGCCTGAGGACACCAAAGCCAAAATGGTTCAGAAAAAGGCCTTTTGGATGAAAGTCTTCTGCACTTGCTCTCGCTCAAGGTGGATGCCTTTTCTCTCCCTCCCTTGTTCTTCTCTTCCTACTTTTTTATGCTCACTGTTTGTTTCGCGGAGCTCCTGTGACATCTTTCGAACGAAAAATACTATTATGGATCTGGTGAGCTGGACTTTCAACACAATCGGCAAAATTTTCAACAATGCGACAGGGTCCTGGAGAGCCCTCATGTCCCGCTGAGACTCACACTGCAGGGTATGTCATGGATCTGGGAGCTGATGTGTCTTTCCATTTTGTCTCAGGAGGACGCCGAAGACATATAATTGGATTTGTGATAACAGGTTTCCTGCTTTTTGGAATTGGCTGGTTCCTGGTTTATCAACATACCAAGAAGACGGCTGCAGCTGGTTTGGCCCTTGTCAGGCTGCTTGCCTTGAAGGTTTGGTTCGTGCTACGAGTACTCAAAATCAGCTAATTTATGAGCTAAACTATAAGATGGAAGCGACTTGTGAGAATCGCAGGCCACCTGTGGCTTCTAGGACTCGCCAGCATGTTGGAGACGACCTTGAAGGCGGTTCATGACATGGATTAGTGGAATGCCCACAAATCTGGTCATTTTGGATCAAAAGTACCAGCAGGACTCAAGGCTGACAAGAAAAAACAGTCTGCCTGAAGAAAATCAACAATTGTGACTTATCTGAATCTGACTCCCACGTTTGGCCTCGAAGCATGGGTAAACTAAGGAAAAGCTTTGTCTATTGCACATACACACCCACCCCCGAGAACTTCCGTGCAGGCTTATCAGAACTGCCGGCTGACACCCACACCTTATCAGGACTATGTGCTATCTGGAAGTGCTTCATGGACAAATCTCACCATCTTGGTGTCAAATGCATATGTAATGTGTTTATAAATGTGCTTGATGACAGAGTTTTTTGATGTCTCAAATCGTGTCCTGACAGGACAAGATAAGAAGATATGTTTTTTGTATTACCACTCTCCATCCTCGTGGCCTTTTTCCTTTATTTCTATCAAAAAAGTATCCTGGTAAAGGATAAGAGACCGTGCTCCTGTAGAGCAGCAACGTGCACTCCGCCCATCTTTCGGATGACTGTACGAACATATCCCACTGTATCTCGGTACAATGATAATAAAGCTTATTCTGATTTTCCCAAAAATAAACTGTCCAGGTGACACAATTTAACCCTTTTTTGTGGCAAATCAAATGTAGAATTTTAAAGATTTCAATTGGTGCTTTAGTCAAAGTCAAAGTCAACTTTATTGTCAGAAATGCAATATGTACAGGACATACACAGGATTGAAATTGCATTAGCCATCTCTGGTTGGCAGTTGAAGAAGAAACGTCTCATTATTCACGATGCTGGACAACAGCTAACAACCATGCAAGTGTTTCAACAAAATGAACGTCAACAACGTTTTCACAGGGAGCATCTGTTCTTTCTTAGACATCAACACTTAACAGAAGCGTGGGAACGTGGTGGTAACTGCATGTCGTTCTGGCTTTTTTATATCCGAGATTGGTTTGTTTTAATGGAGTGAATCAATTGCAGCTATGGCTTACATAAAATTTGCTACAGATGTTTGTGATCCTCAGGAGAATGAGTTTTGATGATATCATCCTCATAATAGCACCGCCACCTTTAAATGGTAGGTTTGTGAACGATTAATATCTCAACTGAGCCAATATGAAACCAGGAGAATGAGCTACAACAACATTTAATTTCTCTCTGGAATTAATAAAGTATTTTTGAATTGAATTGCATATCTCATTGTGCCTCAAATGGCGACAACACATTTCCAACAGCTTTGGTGAGGAAGTTTCCAAAATGTCTGCAACATTTCATTGGGTTCTCGATAAAGAAGCCTAACGTTTACCATCGTCACAGTATCGGGGTGTACAATATGACGAATGGAAGCACTCTGAGTCTCCAAAGGTTTCACGTAATTCGAGAGATTCAGTATGGCAACGCCAAAACACTGAGAACCACACCTAAATGAGCCATCTTGAAGTCAATAACCCTCCGATGGTCTAACAACAACCAGAACCTTTTGAACCAAACTACACATTACCAAAAAATGGTACTTTTAAACATCCCTACTCCTCAAACGAGTAATGCACTGGGGCGAGTAATTGTACTTTACTTTTTATTAGATCTGGAGATTCTAGAATTGTGCCGCTCAAGGTAGCTGCATGTTGGAGTAGATCTGTTACATTTTTTTTCTGGAATATTGCTTTTGAAAACTTTAAATTCCTCTTTTTTCTGGATGTACCGGTAAATCACATTTTTTGAATGATTGTTTCCTCTGGTATCAAATGCTGTGCAGCTGGAAGGATTTTTACTTTTGGACATTTGATGTGATGCATAACCATGAGCAACAATGTGTTGTTTTAACAACCCAGAGCAGCTGATAAAATATCTAAAGCTCAAATAATACCCTAGCCTGGCCCTCGCCTTCCTGCACAGCTCCGCTCAATTCTCATTTCCCTTCACTGCTTCACTGAAGCGAAGTGAAGGACAGGGTGTGGTTTTAACCAGGCTAATAATACCCCAACTACAGCCCCAAATCTCAAATGAGTTGAAAAGGAGGCATCGTGGACGAATTCCCGTCTACCTGGTGGTGGTGCTCGAGTATCTGGCCACCGAGATCCTAGTGCTGGTGGGAAACATGGCTTGTGACAAGAAGAAGACCAGGATCATCCTCCGACACCTACAGCTGGCTATCCACAATGACGAGGAGCTCAACAAGCTGCTGGGAGGAGTGGCCATCGCTCAGGGAGGAGTTCTGCCCAACATTCAGGTGGTCCTGCTGCCCAAGAAGACCGAGAACCCACCAAGTTCAAGTAAACAGATCACCATCTGTATCCGGTTTCTTCAGATCCGCTGTAAGACAGACCGCTAGAGATCCTTCATTCCAACAGAATCTAGAATGAATAACTTTAATGAAACCAGGATGATGAGTTACAACATTTTATTTATCTTTGGATTAATAAAGTATATTTGAATCTGAAACAAACTGGATAAATATGACTGCAGAAGGATAAACGTTGAGATTCAGCTTTCCACTCACATTTTAAAAAGACGAGACCCTTTTTCAGGACTGTATTCTTTGCTTTTTAGACTGAGAGACGGTTAGACTGAGCAAAGGGTAAAAAAAGTCGTCATCACATCGAAGGGATGGACTCAACATCTACTCTCAGGCCCTGACTGTCCTCTCCAAGCTGTTTTACAACCAATCTCGCCTCAAAACGTGACCAAAACACTTCACGTGCGGGTCTACTGGGGACAAAGACCTAATGGGTTCACAAAATGAACAAGTGGGTCATTGATCCATGTGACTCCCACAACCTTGTTTCATTGTGATGGTCCCAGCGTTGGCCTGTAAGTCTAAACTCCTTTATTATGAGTGAGGAAGCCTTCAGATGAGAGAAATGAGACCTGCTGAAAATGGATGGAAAGCTAAAGACAGCTGAGAGGATGAGGAATGGAGGGACATGCTAGAGTTGGATAGATGATGGCGCAAAGCTGGAAGTCATCATCCGTTTGAGGGATTAAATAATTTGTGTCCTCAGAGCAGAAGAACCATTCGGACCAGACAGCAGAATGAGTTAGTTAAATAAAGTTATTGTTTGCTGATTTTGGTTTTGTTTTATGGTAAAAAGCTATTTAAAACCAAAACTGTCCAATCAAACCCAACAATGTAGATTTTTAATTGGTCCAGTTTTTGGTTTGTACCAATTCACTCTCTTACATTTGCTTTTAATGAAAAATAGGTAAGTTCTGCATACTTTATGAGGAAGTGATGAACAGTAAATCTGTATTTAGGTCAAATATTGGACAAAAACGGGACATTTAAACCCAGATTGAGAGAATTAAAGCAGATTGTGGCTTAAATCCGTCTCACTTGTAGAACTTAACAAAAGCAGCTTTGTGTCATCTTTTTATTTTAGACGCTTTCTGTGTTGATTGTCTATGAAGTTACACTGTTGTTTCTTTTACAGTCCAACTTGGGGACAATTGCAGTTTTATTTTTCTATTTATGATGATTTTTTTTCATTTGCATTGAGTTTCTGCACCTCGGTTTATTTTTCACCACGTTCATTCTTAGAGGTTTTTAGAATTTTCTTTCTAAGACGACTTTGCCCACGTTTTGGGGAGTTATCAAATGGACTCCAGGTTTAAGTCAACTAAAAAACACACCAACAAACTCTGAAAGTATGTCTCTGCAGATTCACTGTTTAAAGCAGGAAACAGAGAAGTCAGATGTTGGACACTGACGTTGGTACAAAATAAAAGACCTCAAACTCATCCGTGTGTGTCATGTCGTGTTCTTACAAACCAAAGCTTTGTTTGGGATGGCAAAGTTTCCTCTTGTTTCTTCTTTCCTTGAATTAATTGATTATAGAATTACTCTTGATTTAACTGCTATAGAAGATTTAAAGTGAATTAGTTGCTTCTTGAAAATACTTGAAAGTTTGTTATTGAGTTGGGTAGACAAATAAAATTACTACTTTTTTATTTTTTGTAAAATTGCACCAGACTCTGGTCAAAAGTTCCTCATTTTTAGACCACCTTGTCATAAAAGAGAGGCTATGAAAACATCCCAGTATCAGCCTTTTACTCCAAACACATGGATGATTTTGTTGTCTCGTTTTATGATTTTAGAGCATGTACCGGTACGTTTACCACCAAGAAGCAGCACTTTGAGCGTAGCACAGTTGTCAGCGGTCCAGCCCACCCGAACAGAACGTTGTGAGAGCGTGTCTGAGCCAGTTGGGGTCCAGTTCAGTCCAGTCTGGCTTCAGTCTCTGGGGTCCTGGCAGTGGGAGCAGTGGCTCATGTCTTCAGAGTAAAGCTCCACCTGGATGGTGGTGCTGCGGAACCCAAACTTGGTGTGGAGAAGGTCCGTGGCCTCCTGCAGCACCGACTGAGGGTCTGCACCCTCCTCTGAGGTGAGACCAGAAAACACCATTTGTATTTGTGTGTAAAAAGGGCAACACTCTGTGCAAAGTATTAAAACAGCAGACATCACAAAAAATAACAAAATCGAATAAAATCGTATTAAAGAGACTAATAATTTAAAGAAAAGTGTTTGTATAGGACTGAAAAAGTGGAGATAGAAATGTTTATTTTGAACTAAAGTTTTAAATACAGGTAGTCCTCGATTTACGGCAATTCAGTGTTACGAACGCATCTTATTAATAAAAATATAAAATTAAATAAAAATAAAAAAAACATTAAAAAAATAATAATCTTATTTTATGTACCAGTATTTAAATGTTCTTGATTTCATGTGTACAGCACTTTGTTGCAGCTGTGGTTGTTTTAAATGGCTTTATAAATAAAGTATTATTATTATTATTATNAGCCTCGCTCCAGATGCTAACAACATGCTAACTTCCAACACGGTAAGACTCAAAAGTGATAGTCCTGGTCCGTGTTCAGCCTGGACTTTTGTTGGCTGTGTGTTATTTTAGTTAAACCTTTATTTAGCTGGTTAGATATGATTGAGACAGTTTACACATCTTTTTTGGATTTAAAGCTGTGAAGCTCTGTGCTGTGCGCTCCTTGTAGTAATTAAATAATTAATGATATCAGAGTAACTTGTGACTAGTTGTCTGATTCGTCTGCCATGATTTCTTTCTTAACTCCGACCACTGACATTTTCTCTTGTTCCTTGGTGAAGCTGTAGCTCGTGTTTTGGTCCGTATAATTTGCTCTGGTTGTTCGTGTCTGAGCCTCCGCTCCAGTGCTAACATGCTAACCTCCAACACGGTAACACTCAAAAGTGCTGGTTCTGGTCGTGTTCACAGCTTGGACTGCTTGTGCTGGCTGTGTGTTATTTTAGTTAAACCTTTATTTAGCTGGTTAGATATGATTGAGACAGTTTACACATCTTTTGTGGATTTAAAGCTGTGAAGCTCTAGCTGTGATGCCGGTGTGCGCTCCTTGTAGTAATTAAATAATTAATGATATCAGAGTAACTACTTTGTGACTAGTTGTCCGATTCGTCTGCCATGATTTATTTTTTAACTCCGACCACTGCCATTTTCTCTTGTTCCTTGGTGAAGCTGTGGGGTGGCTCGTGTTTTGGTCCGTATAATTTGCTCTGGTTGTTCGTGTCTGCTGTCGCCATCTTGCCTTTCTTCTGCCTACACATATGGTGCGGCCGCGGCTATTGCGCAATACTGGGGCGTGTCTGGGAACTATGTATTGTGAGGGTCTGCTGGAAACGGGTCTGCTGGGAACGTCTGGCAGAGTCTCCCGTAAGACGGAGCTTTAACTCCCACCTCCGGGAGAGCTTTGAACACGTTCCGAGGGAGGCGGGGGACATTGAGCCCGAGTGGGCCATGTTTCGCGCCTCTATTGTCGAGGCAGCTTATCGGAGTTGTGGCCGCAAGGTTGTTGGTGCCTGTCGTGGTGGCAACCCTCGAACCCGGTGGTGGACACCGGCGGTGAGGGATGCTGTCAAGCTGAAGAAGGAGTCCTATTGGGCCTTTTTGGCCTGTGGGACCCCGGAAGCAGCAGATAGGTACCGGCAGTCCAAGCGGCATGCGGCTCGGGTGGTTGCTGAGGCAAAAACTCGGGCGTGGGAGGAGTTCGGAGAGGCCATGGAGAATGACTTCCGTACGGCTTCGAGGCGATTCTGGTCCACCATCCGGCGTCTCAGGGGGGGAAAGCGGTACGCGACCAACACCATTTATGGTGGGGATGGCGTGCTGTTGACCTCAACTCGGGATGTTGTGAGTCGGTGGGCGGAATACTTCGAAGACCTCCTCAATCCTACTGGCACGTCTTCCACTGAGGAAGCGGAGCCTGGGGACTTTGGGTCGGGCTCTCCAATCTCTGGTGCTGAGGTCGCCGAGGTGGTTAAAAAGCTCCGCGGTGGCAAGGCTCCGGGGGTGGATGAGATTCGTCCTGAGTTCCTTAGGGCTCTGGATGTTGTGGGGTTGTGTTGGCTTACGCGACTCTGCAATATCGCGTGGACATCGGGGGCAGTTCCCTTGGATTGGCAGACTGGGGTGGTGGTTCCCCTATTCAAAAAGGGGGACCGTAGGGTGTGTTCCAACTATAGAGGGATCACACTCTTAAGCCTCCCTGGTAAGGTCTATTCAGGGGTTCTGGAGAGGAGGGTCCGTCGGATAGTCGAACCTCGGATTCAGGAGGAGCAGTGTGGTTTTCGTCCTGGTCGTGGAACACTAGACCAGCTCTACACCCTCAACAGGGTCCTGGAGGGTGCGTGGGAGTTTGCCCAACCAGTTTACATGTGCTTTGTGGACTTGGAAAAGGCATTCGACCGCGTCCCTCGGGGGGTTCTGTGGGGGGTACTCCGGGAGTATGGGGTACCAGGCCCTTTGATATGGGCTGTTAGGTCCCTGTACGACCGGTGTCAGAGCTTGGTCCGCATCGCTGGCAGTAAGTCGGGCTCGTTTCCGGTGAGAGTTGGACTCCGCCAAGGTTGCCCTTTGTCACCGATTCTGTTCATAACTTTTATGGACAGAATTTCTAGGCGCAGCCAAGGTGTTGAGAGGATCCGTTTTGGTGGCCTTAGAATCTCTTCTCTGTTTTTTGCAGATGATGTGGTCCTATTGGCTTCATCAGTTCGTGATCTACAGCTTTCGCTGGAGCGGTTTGCAGCCGAGTGTGATGCGGCCGGGATGAGGATCAGTTCCTCCAAATCCGAGGCCATGGTCTTGAGCCGGAAAAGGGTAGCATGCCTTCTCCAGGTCGGGGAGGAGGTCCTGCCCCAAGTGGAGGAGTTTAAGTATCTCGGGGTCTTGTTCACGAATGAGGGAAAACTGGAGCGTGAGATCGATAGGCGGATAGGTGCAGCGTCCGCAGTGAAGCGGGCGCTGTACCGGTCTGTCGTGGTGAAGAGAGAGCTGAGTCAAAAGGCAAAGCTCTCAATTTACCGATCGATCTACGTTCCCACCCTCATCTATGGTCATGAGCTCTGGGTTATGACCGAAAGAACGAGATCTCGGATACAAGCGGCTGAAATGAGTTTTCTCCGCAGGGTGTCTGGACTCTCCCTTAGAGATAGGGTGAGAAGCTCAGTCATCCGGGAGGGACTCGGAGTAGAGCCGCTGCTTCTCCACATCGAGAGGAGCCAGTTGAGGTGGCTCGGGCATCTGGTTAGGATGCCTCCTGGACGCCTCCCTGGTGAGGTGTTCCGGGCATGTCCCACCGGGAGGAGACCCAGAGGAAGACCCAGGACACGCTGGAGGGACTATGTTTCTCGGCTGGCCTGGGAACGCCTTGGGATTCCCCCAGAGGAGCTGCTCCAAGTGGCTGGGGAGAGGGAAGTCTGGGCCTCCCTACTTAGTGTCAGGATTGTGGGCCATTCCTCAGGTGTTTTGGGTTTTGGGTAATTACTGGACTGCTGCATTCTCAGGTGTTTTGGGTTTTTGGTAATGACAGTGCATATATTAGTTTATGTGGGTGTGGGTTTGAGTGTGGGGTCATTCGTCGATCTACCTGGTGTGTCGTGTCCAGGCTTGTGCCACATCCTAACTCAAAGAGTCGTGAGTACTGCCCTGTCTTAGTTATGAGTTTGTGTTCACAACACATTAAATGATTTATTAATTTTCAACTCGTGCCTCCGAGTGTTCTGCCTGTCTGCATCTCTGGGTTCATCCAACACCGCACCAGATCGTGACATAATGACCCCACCTAACCAGAACCCCCGCAGACGGATGATCCAAGGCACTCGTGAGCAGAAAATGACGGCTACAGCTCAAAAGGAAGCAGCCGCCATTCGAGTCAGCGGGTTTCAGACGGAACCCGGTTGGAGTTGCGGACCCGGAGTGGAAATCCTGCCATCTCCTCTCTTACTGGAGGAGCGAGCGAGGAGGAGATGCGGAGGCGACCGCTCCGACATGTTTTTTTTCTGCCCTCCTTCTCCTGCGTTGGCTTTGTGGTCCATTTCTGAGGACGACTCGGAACCCGAAGCGTGCTGGTCCAGTTCAGCTTCGGCACCGCGTCGCCGCAGGAGGAAGCGGCGAACGAAGACGCTGAACGTTTCCGGGTTTCTGCCCGCCCCGCCTACTGTCCCACTTCCCACGCTGTCAACAACGCCGAGGGGGATTTCGTTGGGGGAGGGGTGCCCGGCCTCGTGCCCTGTGACGTCTCCGGGGAGACGTTCGCTGAAGGGGGGGTATGTGGTCCCAGTTCACACGTCTGCAGGACACACAGAGATGGATCCTGCACGACACGCAGCTGAGGACTCAAGGATGCCTCCTCCAGCAAAGCCTTCACGGAAGGAGAAGTGTGTGAGCTCCCACTCTGAGGACGAACGCACAGAGCACTCATCAACCCCAGGGGTCGCTGTTGTACAGATGCAGGAGGCCACTCTCATTATCCAGCAGCTTGAGAGACTGCTTCAGGCTGCCCTCAGTAGTGTGGACCCACAACATAAAATCAGGTCTTTTTCCCTTGCAGAAGAAATAATCATTGCCAATTCCTGTTTGCTACCAGATCCAGGTCGCACACAAATACTGACTTGGGTTAAGACTTTGAGGGATGAGTCCATGCTGCTGTTCGCCGCCCTGTCTACACCAGCAGCGGGTGCCGCCCTGTCTACACCAGCAGCGGGTGCTGCTCTGTCTACGCCAGCAGAGGGCGCTGCCCTGTCTACGCCAGCAGAGGGCGCTGCCCTGTCTACGCCAGCAGAGGGCGCTGCCCTGTCTACGCCAGCAGAGGGCGCTGCCCTGTCTACGCCAGCAGAGGGCGCTGCCCTGTCTACGCCAGCAGAGGGCGCTGCCCTGTCTACGCCAGCAGAGGGCGCTGCCCTGTCTACGCCAGCAGAGGGCGCTGCCCTGTCTACGCCAGCAGAGGGCGCTGCCCTGTCTACGCCAGCGGCGGGCGGTTCCCGTGCCAGCGCCCAGACTGGTTCCCGTGCCAGCGCCCAGACTGGTTCCCGTGCCAGCGCCCAGACTGGTTCCCGTGCCAGCGCCCAGACTGGTTCCCGTGCCAGCGCCCAGACTGGTTCCCGTGCCAGCGCCCAGACAGAGACCAGTGCCAGCGTCGTCTACACCAGCGTCCAGACTGGTTCCCGTGCCAGCGCCCAGACAGAGACCAGTGCCAGCGCCTAGACGAAGACCTGCTTCAGGCGTTCCAGAGTCTGCAGGTTGTCCAGAACCTGTAGTGGGACCATGGTCTTCTGAGACTGCTGTTACTGCAGTCACCCCAGAGGACCCTGAAGGGATCTCACCGCTCGACGATGACGAGGGTCTCCACGATGAGGGTCACGACGACGAGGGTCTCAACGAAGCAGACATCTCGCCGCTTGACGTCGATGAGGGTCTCCACGATGAGGGTCCCCACGACGTGGGTCCCGATGACGAGGGTCTCAACAAAGCAGACATCTCGCCGCTCGACGACGACGTGGGTCCTCACAAAGAGGGTCTCGACGATGAGGGTCCTGACGAGGGTCATGAAGACGTCTCGCCGCTTGACGTCTCTACGCCTGGGGTCGTCTCGGTGGTCAACGACGATCGTGGTTCTGCCATCGACGACTCGGGACCGGCCAACCAAGTCCTTGCTGTCGGGGTCTTGGTTCCGACCGACTATGGCGGTGTTCCGGCCGACGATGATGGGTTTCCGGCCGACGATGATGGGTTTCCGGCCGACGATGATGGTGTTCCGGCCGACGATGATGGTGTTCCGGCCGACGATGATGGTGTTCCGGCCGACGATGATGGTGTTCCGGCCGACGATGATGGTGTTCCGGCCGACGATGATGGTGTTCCGGCCGACGATGATGGTGTTCCGGCCGACGATGATGGTGTTCCGGCCGACGATGATGGTGTTCTGTTCCGGCCGACGATGATGGTGTTCAGGCTGATGATGTTTCGACCAACGAAGGCGGTGTTCCGGACGACGGGGGACGTTTGCCGGCCTACTCTGAACGTGTCCTGGCCGTCGACGTCTTGGTTCCTGCCGTTGCCGTCCTTGGGGTCGCGGTGCCTGCCGGTGATGGCCGGTCTCCTGGACGTCCTCCGGACCTGGCAGGTGGTGATGGGCGGCCTCCTGGACGTCCTCCGGAGGTGGCGCTGCTGGATGGACGGCCTCCCTGTTGCCTGCCCGACGTGACGCAGCGCGATGGGCGGTCTCCTGGACGTCCTCCGGTTCTGGCGGGTGGTGCTGGGCGACCTCCTGGACGTCCTCCTGAACTGGCTTGTGGTGCCTGTTGCCTCCCTCCGCCCACCCTTGTTCTTTTGGGGGGTTTCTTTGGGACGCCGTGGGGCGTCTGTGGGGTGGGGGTACTGTCAGGATTGTGGGCCATTCCTCAGGTGTTTTGGGTTTTGGGTAATTACTGGACTGCTGCATTCTCAGGTGTTTTGGGTTTTTGGTAATGACAGTGCATATATTAGTTTATGTGGGTGTGGGTTTGAGTGTGGGGTCATTCGTCGATCTACCTGGTGTGTCGTGTCCATGCTTGTGCCACATCCTAACTCAAAGAGTCGTGAGTACTGCCCTGTCTTAGTTATGAGTTTGTGTTCACAACACATTAAATGATTTATTAATTTTCAACTCGTGCCTCCGAGTGTTCTGCCTGTCTGCATCTCTGGGTTCATCCAACACCGCACCAGAACGTGACACTTAGGCTGCTACCCCCGCGACCTGACCCCAGATAAGCAGAAGAAAATGGATGGATGGATGGATGGGAAGCAGCAATGGTGGTGAATTTCAGCCACTACCACACCAACGTTTATCTCAGTTTCTGTTGGACTGTCACATCC
>JBBPBX010029231.1:11233-23689 GCA_038048925.1 Garcialebias charrua | reverse complement strand
CAGTGGCGGCCCATGAAATGTCCACCAGGGGGGGCTATTTCTCAAAAATGAAAAAAAGTTCCAAGTTCAAATCGTGTTTATTTATCAAATGCAGATTAACACAAGGTCAACAGAACAATTAAATGCTCAGGATGAGAAGAACCAATTTGACTCACTAAAACAACAAAGAACAAACAAAAAATATATAAATAAATAAATTATATATAAATTATAGTAATACAAGTTCATAATATAAATAGAATCAAGCTCTTTTTTTAGTACCAGTTCTCTTAAATATTCCTAATTTTAAAGGTCCTAATGCACCTTAGCATATATAGCATTTCACCATATAAATGTACCTTAAATGTTTCAATGTTAATAAGAGCTAGTCACTTGCAAGAGGCTTTGTTTTCATTCTCCAGATTATACAGTGTTAAGAAATAGTAAAACACCACCAGTGACATTTAGTATATACAATTATTAATTAATGCTTGATAAAAAAAAATGTATAAGCAAATTGAAATAAATGTAGCCATCAGAGTCCAATACAATAACCTGGAGGCTAGCGCTAGCATCCTAACTCCACAAACAAAGCAAAAACAAACTGTTCCCACTTGCAGTCAGCTGAAGGTTTTTTTCACAAACAGAGCCATTTAAAAGTTGAGAGGCATATCAGTCAGGAAAGATAATATAATAATATAAGCATTAGATAAAGACTAGCTTTACAGCTGCTCACAGCAAAGCTTGAATCGTTAAGGCAAGATAACATTCGCAGAAGAGAAAATTTTCAACAAGAACAACTTGAGTTAAAGAGTGAGATTGAGCAATTAAAAATAAAACGGCGTGCTATAAATGGTTTTGATGTTCGTCAACTCCCTGACCCGATCTGGTTAAAAACAAAACCAGAGCGTGAACTACATTACCAAGAAGCGGTCAAATCCCACTCGCTGGAGCTGGAAGGGACAAGTTCATCAACTCCCTCTCCTAAAAAAGGCGAGAAGAAACATGTTTTTCAAACTAACAAACCACAACAGGAACCTGCCCGCTGGAACAATGAGCCAGAGTGGCTCAGACAAGACCCAGAGTACATAAAACGATTTCAAAGGACGAGCACACGTCCTGTCCCTGCACCTCGGACGAAGCTGCCCGAGATAAGCAAAAAACCACAAACGGTGGACGCCCGCTCTTTAAGTGACCCTCCGCGGTCTACACCGAGCAAAGCTCCTGCCCCTGCACTGCGGACTGGACAGTCCGGGAGTAGCAAAAGGTCACAGAAGTTCCAGGAAAAAGGCACCATACCTCTAAGCTCTGATGAGATAGTGGACATAAGTTGGTTGTTTGAAAACTTGTATGATACAGAGGATGACCAACCTGATACAATGAGTGGCGTTATCATTGATAATGACACTATCAACATTGACCAAACTGGTACAATGCGTGTCTTTGATAACTCAGAGAACATGGATAACTCAGCGCACACTACTACCAACATTGCCATGGATGTTGACAGCAAACCAATTGCTGACACACAACAACATCCTGAAGGTCATGATGCTGACAGCCAACAAGATGCTGACAGTGAACATGAGTACACAGACAGAGTCACACGTGAACAGAAACGTGGGCCAAGACCTGTGAGGTTTCTGTGTAACTTTATACAAAGGGGGGTGGCTAAGAAAGCTTACCTGCCTATCACACTGGAAGGTGTCCTTGAGCGTGAAGCCCTCCTGGATGGCAGTTCTGATATAACTATTATGTCGGCCAAGCTGTTCGAGGAGCTGAGGACCGCCGCTAACGGTGTTGACAGGCAAATACCCTTTGAGAAATGTGCTATTGAGCTACAGGGTCTCGCAGAGACGAGAACAACCCTAACAGCTATGGCTATGGTTCACATGCAGATTGGCGAAATGACACTACACCACCCGGTGTACGTGTCTAAACTTGACTCATTCCCATTTTTGGTTGGCCAAGATTTTATAAACCGCTTCAACGCGATTATAGATTATGGTCGACGGAAAATGTGGAGCACAGTGAGAAAACCCCTGCCAATAAAAGTGCTTCCTAGTTGCGATACAGACTGCCTAACCGCAGGTACCGCAGAGGACACAAGGGACTGCTCATCCGAGGACGAGAGCCCGGTAAGTGAACCTTCAACTACAGGTGAGACAGAAGAGACCCAAAAGTTGGACCAAACTCCGGCCCAACAAGAGAACCTCCTCTGTGAGCTGACACATTCAGCACTCCCTGACCACTGCCTACCACAGGTAGTGAAAGGTGTTGAGATCCAAGGATCCCACACCGAAGACGCTGTACTGTCCTCTGGGACAGGTAATTCGGCAATCAACCAAGCTTTCAATGAAACCTTGGTTCAAGGGCATCTGAGTCCAGAAAATGACAGTCATCCAAACGCTGACAGTCACTTGGACATCATTGTTGCAGATTACGAGGACCCCTCATCAGACATGAAGGGGGCAAACTCACATTACCTACCACAGGTAGAGAAAGGTGTGGAGATCCAAGGACCCCACACCGAGGTTGCTGTACTGTCCCCTGGGACAGGTAAATCGGCTATCAGCCAAGCTTTCGATGAAACCTTGGTTCAGGGACATTTGTGTCTAGAACTAGTCAGAAATGACATAGTTTTTACAGACTCAAAGAGCCTCTCTTCAGTCAAGAAGTGGGAAGACACACACAACGACAGTGACCCGTCGCAGTCTGTACAATCAGACACACCTGCGACTGCGCCGACAGTTGTGACACACCTGAATTACACGGAAAGAGGTAAACGTAAGAAGATACGTTGGCCAAAACCTAAACGATTCCTGTGTACCGTCTTCTCTCAGCTGCGCGAACAGCTTAAACTAAACGGTGGCATCCTAACTTGTGCCCATGGACGGACGTCCTCACCTGTGCTCGTGGTCCCCCATGACCAAAGGGGGGTGATGTTAGGCCATGCCAAAGACAAAGATTTGAATGTACACCTCAGAAACACTTTTGCTTTCGCCCAGAAAAACCTGGAAAGATCTGCTGAAGGACGTAAGGCGTACTATGACCAGAAGGCCTCTCACAATGAACTCCAAGTGGGAGACAGAGTCTGGTACTATACGTTCGCTCCAGCAACCGGGAAAGGAGAGTCCGAGACCGGAACTCTCGCCCGCAAACTAATGCCCAGGTGGACTGGACCTCATCTGATAACAGACAAAGTGTCCTCAGTCGTCTACGAAATCAAAATCAGCAAAGGCCGCAAAGAGCCAATTGCTAAATGGGTACATCGAAATCAGATCAAACCTTACAAGGCGTTCAATGACTCCACAAAAGACAAAGATCTCACAAACTCACCGACTTCATGGGATAATAAGGTCGTCCAAACACAAGTTAGTAAATAAACTAATCAGGTTTAAACTACCGTATTTCCACCCTATAAGTCGCATTGTCCAATTTGAACTTAGAAACGCTAAGCCTAAAACCCACAACAAAAAACTAACCTTAACAACCGTTTAAATCCACGAGATTTAATTTGACCTCGGTCATAAAGTTGAGACCTGTTTTTCTTGTGTGTTGCACTTTGGAATCTGACGACAAGAGTGTGTCGAAGCAGTGAAACGTTGTTTCCTTGTTGTTTAGTCATTACTGTTGTCATTAGTTGAGATATTGTTTTGGTTCTGAACACTCCCAGCCAAAAAGGTTTTGTATTAACATTGGTTAATGAATGATATGGATTTAACTATGCCAACATGCAGTTCGTTTTGTTAAATCTCAATCGTCGAAGAGTCAATGTAGTTTAAAGCTACTCAAGGTACAATAAACTACACTGGTCTCATAATTTCTAAATTGAACCGATTCGATCGTTTCTATTCTAGATTGTCTATTCATTTTGATGAGTCTCGCCATAGACTTCAAAATTTATTAGGAATACCAAATCCTACGTCGTTCGTCTAAAAGACAACAGACATTTAGATCAAACTATATTTCATTTTTCTATTTTAGTTTAACCTAAACTAAGTAATGAATGGAGGAATAGTTTGGAATTAGAGGCCTTCGTTACAGAAGCCCTCCAAAATTTTATAGGTACAGATCCCTATATCTAATTTTACAGAATTGATCCACCCCTTAATTGGTAATTGTAGCTGATCTAAACCATGATAGCTTACATACCAGGTGCATATAGGTAAGGCTTAATGTAAAATCCCAATCATAAGCCCACCTTAAAAAACCACATAATTGCATGACACATAGAACCAGAGTGGCACTGACTGGAAACCAACCAGCCAACAACCTTCGATGTGGGGACCTGCAGCTCCAACGCTTGGTCTTCAACCTTCATCCAAGGGTCGCCTCCTCTGCGTCAATCGAGGGATCCCCTCTACATGCTGATTATGAAAACAATTGTTGCTGATCAATCAACAAAACTAATCGTTGTGGAATTACCGCTGTGGATTATAAGACTTTGTTTTCCAAAGGATCACAGACTTTGTTTTCCAAGAGTTAACAGACTCCGTTTTCCAAAGGATTAAAAGCTTACCGCAATGGGATTACCTACGAACAGTATGGAAGTTCCGAAAACTTTATGGGATTATAATTTTTGATTTTTCTTTTCCACTTGCTGGATTACTTCAAGATCAAAGACAGTTCAAGGTTTCCTTTCGTGTTGGACCCCATCCCCAAGGACTGGCGATGGCTTCCAAAAGGGGGGAGATGTAGTGGACCTACCCAGGGTCAAATTAAGGTTTTTGAACTGTCCAGTGATGACCTTTACTGACCTCTCAGTAAAGCAAGACATTTACTACAAAATCATTCATTTAGCTATAATCTGATAACATAGTCACCAATAAGAGACTATTTCTATCTTTGATTTTAGGCTGATGTGATCAAAAGAATAACTTTTGTCATTTTCATGATGTGTGCTTTTAAGCTGTGTTATTCTGTGAGAGTTAAACTGTGTTCACTGCTATGTTAAAGGTGAAATTGCGGGTCACAGAGACCCGACTGTTTTGTTTAGAAATAAGAAGACAGTTTAATCCGTTGTTTTTCATGAACAAGGCTCCAGCTGCTCTGTCTGTTCCTAAACATTTCTCTCTGCTGCTGCTTGTAGCCTTGGACCTGATAAGGCAAGTCCACTCCTCTCTTTGTTCCTGCTTTTTAAGTTCTTACTGTGCGAGAACGCTTCGAGAGTTTGTTGGGAATTTCAAAGAGATGTGAACCTTTCCCAAGAGCTGGGTACGTTTTGGTCAAGAGCTAACGACCTGCGTCTTCAGCTAAGGACTGATAACAGGCTGTTATGAGTCCACCTCGAACGAGCGTTTGTTATTCCTTCCTGGAATAAATTATCTTGAGCCAAGAAACCACGACTGCCACGACTTTTGCCGATGAAAGCGAGTATCACCGACACCGACAAGGTAAACACTCGTGGAGTCCAGCTTGGACTTGCGGGACCGACGACTCGTCAGTCTAAAGTTGACCACAGCTCTTTACCAGAACCAAGGCGGACGTCTTAAGGTAAAGGAGCAGCTGTTTGCTTGCTGGAGGTGTGATGATATCTTAGCTGGACGCGTACTGAAGAGTGTCATCTGGTTTCATAAATGCAAGATAAACTTCCTCTCTTAACCTCCCAATTCTTCTTAAATCTTTCCTCCTATTTCTTTTCCCTCTCAACCTAAGCTGGAAACTATATTTTTAAGCTGAAATGCCCCTCAGACTAAATATGTGTAACATCTAGTATTTATGTCTGTTGTGTTAAATCAAGTGTGCTGACGTTTTAATTTGAAAGAAAGTGAAATCATGTCAATCAAGTGTAATGGTGTTAATTTAGTTGATTTATTTTAAATAAATGATAGTGTCTCTTTGACATATCAAACTAAGTTAACGTCTTTGTCACTTAATGGCTCTGTTTATTTATCCATCATAAAGATCACAGAAATATTGGGTAAACTGAAAAAGAACAGAATCCGTGAATTTACTATTCAATCTGAATAAGTAGATTAATTAAGGATAAAGAGGTCAGTATTAATATTGACCTCCTCATAATTCTTACACTAGCATTAGCATGCTAGCTCCAGAAAAAAACTCACCAGTTGCCACTTTTAGAATAAACAGTCAGCTGAAGGCTTTTTCACAAACAGAGACTTCTAAAAGTTGAGAGACATATCAGTCAGAAATGGCAAATAGGCATTAGATAAAGGGCTTTCAATTATTTAAAACCTACCTGGCTTGAGTCACTGCAATGGCTCATTTCCCAGACAAAAAAAAAAAAGACCGGAAGCACATGATGGGTGGGTACAGCTTGTTGGCTGTGTCCAGGGCACAGAAATCTGCGCCCAGCATTTTCCCATTGTTTTGTAACGTCGTGGAATAACTGTGCATGCACCATTTATAACGAGAGTCTATGGATAAGATTCATGCGCTCCCAGGACCGGAAATACGTCACCAATCAGAAAACGTTTTGTGAAACAAACAATATAACTCATCATTACTCATAAAATGTTTATCCTACACAACTAAAAGCAAATAAGCATATATTTCAAAATATTTTTATTTTATTATTTCATTTTTATTTTAAAAATTTGTCTTCAATGTAAAATGGTGAATAGCTCCAGGAGTTCCAGTGGGGCGGCGCCCAAGCACCCCCTATTGGCCGGCTGCCCCTGTCCAAAACTAAATCAGCTGTAGAAGTGCATACAATGATTACTTGTGAAATGTTTCTGAAAACGTCATCCAGTGGTTCATGATATATTTTGGTAATATATCAAACGAAAACATTAGGAAGCACGGTTAAAACATTATTTCCCTTTTACTTTTGGTGGTAGGAGTTAATAAATCTGTTTTTTGTTCATATTACGCAATGTAAACTAATCTAGAAACCATGTCAAACTGAGTTAGATGTGATTAATCAATAGACAGGCACCAGGACCTCTTTACATCTGCAGCATGTAACTGTTTATTACCAATCAGTGCATGCGACTTTATTGATTCAAAAAAGGAAGTGCAGACAAAGCACACGGTTAGTCAATAGGTAAACCGACACATGTTACTGTTGATGAAGACAAACAGACTTGCACTTGCTCCACTGAATGCAAGTCTCTGTGGTCAATGGGACATGGATCCTGCAGATGAGGCACCACGCTTCAGATCCCACATGAACGAGTCAGTGTAATTACATTGGCTCTGCTGCTGCTGCATAGAGGTTAGCGTAAGTAACACACTAATAATTTGCAGCCAAACAGTAGTGTTCATTAATATGATATGATGCATTTCAATTCTACTAGATATTTATTTCATACTATTCCACAAAAACGATACATTTCCAAAACTCACCAGTAACTTTAAAGCAGAAATTTTGTTTTACTTTCAACTATTTGAAAGTATCATTTAAAACATATCAACTGTTCATAATTCAAATTATGTCAATGTACCTCAACAATTGCTGTGTCTGTTTATACAATTGTAGTGATTTTTCATTGGATATAAAATGTGCATTTTTATTTGCAAATTTTACGTTAATTTAAGGTTCAAATGTATTAGTAGTGTGAAGGAGTTTTAATAAAATGTTATGGTAACACATTAACATATGTGTCTTATCATTGAGATCTGATATGTTTATTGAATTTATTTTAATTTTTTATAGTAATATTATTGACAGCACATACTCAAAGAGCAATTGTAGCTAAACTTGTTAAATTGTTCAAAATGTTACAACTAAAGCTTTTTTAAAGGAAGCATAGCACAAAGTGTGTCACAGTTGGTTGTGTAAAAAGCTGCAAATTCAATAGGGTGCCCATGCTGACCACCAATGAATAATTACTACCGGTATTAAGTGCATCTATAAATAAACTTAAGGGATATAAGCACCGTTCCGCTGATGGTTATGACTTTTTTTGTTTTTTTTTAACCAGATAATTCACCCGGCTACTACGCAAGGAGAGATTTTATAATGTCTAGGTCAGGGGTCTGCAACCTGCGGCTCTAGAGCCACATGCAGCTCTTTGGTTCCTCCACAGCAGTTCTTTCAAGCTTTGACTAAAAGTGATATAAAACTGAAGTGTATTGGTTTCTATACAAACAACAACAAAAAAAATACAAGTTTTAGCTGTTTTCATGCTATTTCTTTGGCAGATACTCACTTTAGCGTTTTGCTTTATTTCTATACTTAATTATTTTTTCCACAATTTAAAAAAAGCATAGGTCTGCATAGCTCGTAGTTTGTTTTGTTTTTTAATTTAAAAACTTTCCCCACCTCTCTGGTCTTTTCATTTGTCTTAAATTGTAATAATATCAATAAATGTAAAAAAAAATAATTAGATATTTTTAGCTTTATAATGTCACCCCTAATGGACACAAAAGTCTCCTCCAACAAACTTTAAATGGTCCATGGACCACCAGTTGCTAACAGTTGTAGCTGCAGCTCTGGACACATTGAATTTAGTGAATGAAGGTGTAAAAATGCCTCTTTTAATCATAAAGATTGCTGACCCCTGGTCTAGGTGAAAACTAGGAGTACCAGGATAACGCTGATGCATGCATGGGGAGAACGTGCAAATGTTACACAGAAAATCTTTAGACGGATGTTGAACCTGCAGCCTTCTCAGCTTTCTTGCTGTGAGCCAACAATGCCTTCCAATTGCACCACTGAAAAGTCTCCAACAAGTCTCAGGTCACAATTTCCAGAGTTTAAATTACATTTTGCTGACTGTTTATTACCAATACAGTACTTCAGCAGACTTTTACAGTTCTAGCAGCCTCCATTCTCAGTGAGTTATCAGCCTGTCTTGGAAAAAGGAGTGGACTCCATATCTGCTGAGTCATTCATCCATTTTCTTTACTTGATTTTCTTTTCCAGGTTGCAATAAGCTGGTGCCTAGTTACTTGTGCAAGATGTGGGGTATATCCTGGACATACTACAAGTCCATCACATAATGACATGGAGATGAATGAGACAGCCAACCATTTGCACTCTCACTTATAACTAGGGACAATTTAGAGTTTCCAATAAACTAAACGTATGTTTTTGGTCTGCAGGAGGAAACACAGGAAGAACATGCAGACTCCATCCATAAAGGTCCAAGGAGGCTATCCTGTGACCTTCTCACTGAGAGATCTGCAGGTCTAACCACTGTGATGTCCTGTTGCCCATTATTTGGTGATATTGTCACGTCAGATCATTTTAAAAATACCAAACAGTTCAAGACTAAACTTCTACATGGATTCTTCAACAGCAAATTCTGCATTGCACAGCTTTAAAGTTAAAAAATGTAACTCAAGTCACATCTGAATTGTATTTGCTAATCTAGGTTTTAAATCCTTACCACCATGTGCAAGATCAAACTTTAAAACAAAAATATAAATACCCCAAAATATTGGATTATATTCCAATCCATTCAAAGGTAAAAGTTTAAATGTAAACCTGCAACAAATGCAGTAATCATTTGCGACTGTAAGAACAAAGTAAAAGTGCTATACTACTGCACATTTAATAAAAAAAATAAAATAATAAAAAAATCTCTAATTCAGTTCAAGGTGTTGCATCAGCCACACTGGTCCAAGACAAGCTGTCCAATATCAAAGCCAACCTGGACCTCGCATGTAACTGTTGTAAACATATGACAGCTACACTCCTGCATACATTCTGGACCTGTCCAAAACTGCAGACCTTTTGGCAATCTGTTTTTGACAGCTTCTCTGGGATATGTGGAAAAACTGTGCACCATCACCATACATCTCACTGTTTGAGGTGGTCCCTGTGGATATGTCCTTCAACACGCATGAGAAGGATGTGATTGCTTTTGGCTCTCTTTTGGCCAGGAGACTTGTTTTAATGCAATTGAAAGGACCCACACTCCCCAACATATGTACACTGAATAAAAGAAGTGATGTATCATATTCATCTAGAAAATAACAGTTATACCCTGAAGGGTTCTGTTAAAAGATTGTGGGACACTTGGCATCCTTTCATGGTGTATGTTGAAAACTTGTCAAGGCCTGTTTAGTTCATTTGTGTGTGTGTGTGTGACTGATCTGGTGTGTGCGGAGAGGGATTGGAGGGTATTTTTGTTCTTTGTGTTCACTTTTTTGTCTGTATGTTCATAAATCAAAAATCAATCAAATGACTTTCTAAAAACAAAACCAATCTCTTTTTAAAACATTAAGTAAAAATCTGTTTTTGGTTTAAACATGTTCATGTTGCATTCATATTTGTCGTGTCACCATGACTTGTTTGTTATTAAGTACGCCATTGTACTGTAAACACAATTCACAAAAGGTGAATTATGCATCACCATACAGCAAGCTGAGCCCAATGCACAGACTGAGTCTCTGCCTGACAAATAATCTCCCACAATAGTGTTTACATAATACCTAACAAGTGTTAAATTTGTACTGCTAATCGGGAAAACTGTCAAACCTCGACATTGTGGACGGTGCAGTAATCCATTCCATCATTGTTATTCAGCTCCAATCTCATTACCTCTATTCAACATTTAAGCACGTTCAAGATGATGACTGCCACTGCTGCACAATCAGGAAGAATTTCAAACCCACAGTGCACTGAAAAAAAACCTATAAAATAGCATTTCTTTCATTTTCAAACTTGCTTCTTCCATCACAAGGTGACATCTATCTGATTTATGAATAATAGGCATAAGAAACATGGTTCAGGCGTTTCATATTCATAATAACTTAAACATTGTGTGTAAGCACCCTTTGGATTTCATGCATCTAAAATTACACCTTCCCAAGGATTTTTTTCTCCCCTAAAGCCAATAAAATTCAGCCACTGAATGTTTCATCATGTCTCTGCCAAAGACGTTATTGAGAAATTACTGACGAGGCAATGAGTCAGGAAGCAGTGTGACAGTAGCCCAAGTGGAATCCAGGAGAGAAGTATTATTATGATATTTTCTTGGAGGATTCTGGAATTGAATTCTGATTCAGTGGAATATGATTTTAAAGTGAGGGTATGCTATCCCCTGATAGATGATACACAGGCAACAGCCATGGTACACAGAACACTGCAATAGATACAGTGAGTATGGAGCCGGACATGCACAGCACCATCAGGCTGCATACAGATTAAGCACAGGCAGTGGAAACGACCAAGCAAAAGCGCAGATTACAGAAGATGTGGAGGGAGAGTTTCCCACACAAATGCACAAGAACATCTGAGCTACTTGTAAAATGTAGGTGCCAACATGAAAGAAACACTCACAGCTATTTTATTGTTATCACTGATGTGCCTGAAGAATGTGCAATAAAAGTTTTCAACCTTTTTCAAATTCAAGTGAAGTTTTTGTCATTCACATCACATGTGGCACATGAGGTGGAACAAAATTATGCATCCCAGGGTCCCAGTTATACCCCAAAATAGCAAAAATATAAAGTATAAAATGAAACAGTAAATAAGGATTTAAGATATATACTAAGATATACGCTAAATGAACGCCACCAGTTTGGTCAGGGTGAGCAGAAACCTGTGGAGAAGACACCAAACGAGTCATTAAGATTCATTTAATATTAACTTCAAGTTAGAACACTATACAGTAACACTGTGTAAAGAGCTATGGTAAAGCTTGACAAGTTGTTTGGCAATACCATTTTAAGCAAGGTCCTACTGATTACCAACAATATTACTCTACGGTCATCTACACACAGTCCTCAGAATGCAGTCCTCTGACAGGAATAATCATTGCTGGGACTGTGTCTACTCTCCCAAAAACACATGTAAAATACCTGTCAGAAAAATTAGAACGATTTCCAAGTCAGAATAATGCTAAAAGATCCAGGATATATGTTAAACACTAATAATGTAAAATAATACGGTGTATTAAACAGCAGCCCGCACACGAGTCTGTGGTGAGCAGGTGGGTATGAATGAATACAGCAGCATGAGATCAGCAGATGAACACAAACATTATTAGTGTTCTGAACCAAAACCAAAATGGCATTAATGTTGTTGCCCATGTCTGTATGTGTTCATTTTGTGTTTTTTTTTTTTTCATTTGTAGCATCAGCAAAATATTTCATGAACCAGTGAACAGATTTTAATGAAAGTAAATCCTGAATGTAGACCAACAACTGATTCGCCTTTGAAGTTAATCTCTGAGAGCTAACTCAATGTGGGGAATCAGTTTTTAAAACTTTACCATGAACAATAACAGTCCACTGCATCTGTCTGTTAGCAAAATGTATCATCAACCTCTGGGTAGATTTTAATGAAACTTTCAGAATCTAACCAGTAAGTGTACATCTACAAGTAATTCATTTTTGCAGTGAAGCCAACTTCAGAAAGCCATCACAACTAACTGGCCTTATGAAACATAAAAATGCTATAACTTTATCAATTACAAATGTATTTAAATGTATTTGTAAATTTACAATTTAGTGTGGTAATAGGTGAGAGTCATTATCATCTCATATTTTGTTCACCAATAGATCTTATGGACTTTTGCAAAAACAGGTGCAATTTTCAGGAAGTAGTTATTGTCTGTA
>JBBPBX010029229.1:0-28860 GCA_038048925.1 Garcialebias charrua | reverse complement strand
CCCCCCCACACAAAAATCTAGTAACTCTTTCAGAGCTATCACAGCCTGAAATAAAAATATCAAATTTAATAGATTTTTAAAAAGTTAACTCTTTAAGAGATTTTTGTTTGTTTGTTTGTTAAACAAATACCAATAGGATAAAAAAAAAAATCAATATTTAAATATTGAAAAATCTAGATATTTATTTTATGGCAATGCTTGACAGTCTTAAACGGACCAGTAACTGGAGGTTATGCACCATAACCAATGTTCCCCGAGGGAAGGGAACAAAGTGCAACATATTATATATGGGAATTGCACCATGCGCGGTTCACCTGAAGCATTACAATCACGCCTTTTAAGGCAAGTGAGGTGTCCACTTCTCCAGAGACCACGCCCCCCCCCCCAGTATAAAGACGGAGGACGCCTCACGTTCGACCTCTGCAAGCACTTCGCCTGAGCTTGTGCATTGGAGGGGCAAACGAGTGTTGCACTTTGTTCCCTTCCCTCGGGGAACATTGGTTATGGTGCATAACCTCCAGTTCCCCCTCTGTCAGGTCACTGCAGTGCAACATATTATATATGGGAACATACCATCACGCCTTGGAAATGCATGCTTTGTGCAACATTAGGCCCAAACAGATAGGCGGTAGTACGTTCAGCTCTCCTTTGATGAGAGCACAGCCTGTGTGACGTCATGCGTTGTGACATCCAAGTTGTAGTATTTTATAAACGTGTTAGGAGAAGTCCAATTAGCAGCAATGCAGATGTCTGCTACTGACACTCCCTTAAACAAGGCCCAGGAAGTTTTGAGTGAGCATGTACACCACTGGGCACCTGTTGACCTTTGCTGCTGTATGATCTAGAAATGGCCTCTGTACTAACAATGCATGCAGGTCCCCAACGCGCTTAGCAGAGCATAAAGCTAAAAGAAGAGCAGTCTTATAAGACAATAAATCAATTTTGCACTTTGCAGAGGCTCAAAAGGAGGATCACAAAGGGCCTCCAGGACCAGAGTTAAATCCCACTGTGGGACCAAGACCCTGCTCAGAGGCCTCACCTTCATAACTCCTTTCATGAACCGGATAACGAGAGGGTGGAGACCTGCCACCCCACCCCTCGTGGCATGCTGAAACAGCTGACAAAAAGACATTAATGGTGGAAAAAGAGCGGCCTTTATCCAGCAGGTCCTGCAGAAATGTGAGGAGCTGTGCTATGTTACAGGAATATGAAACAATATTCCTCTCCACACACCAGATCTCAAAAACACACCATTTCCATGCATAAGTTGTCTGAGTGGACATAGCACGTGCGTTCTGAATTGTATTTACCACATTGTTGGATAAACCAAAGTTGATCAGTTTGTTTCTCTCAGCGGCCAGGACCACAACTGCCACAGGCTCGGTCGTGGGTGTCAGATTTGCCTGTGGGCCTGTGATAGAAGGTCTCTGTGAGCAGGCAGCTACCATGGTGTTCCTACTAACAGAGAGATCAGCTCTGCAAACCAGACTTCTTTGGCCACCTGGGGTCCACCAGGATCAGAGAGAGGTCCCCCCTGCGCACACGCGCCAGCGTTGGCTGAATTAGTGTCACAAGAGGGAAGGCATAATAGAGCTTTGACGCCAGCCACTCGTGGACGAACGCGTCTGACACTAGAGATGTGTTCACACCCCGTATGGAGTGAAACATAACAAGGTAGGTGTTTTCCTTGCTTGCGAACAGATCTATGTCTGCTCTCCCATATTATGCCCAGATCTGGTTCACTATACGCGGGTGCAGGCGACACTCTGAGTGGAGGGGCACTCCTCTCGAGAGGGCGTCCGCCCTGTAGTTCAGCTCTCCTGGTATGTGCGTCACTCTGAGTGACAGGAGATGTGAGCTGCAACACATTAACAGCTCCTAGGTTAACTTCAGGAGGGGTGGGAAGTGAGTACCCCCTCTCTGTTGACATAGGAGACCACACAGGTGTTGTCCGATCTGATTAGGACATGTTGACGTGAAGTCAGACCCTTCCTGTAAAAATGTTTTAGCGACAGGAACATAGCAAGTAGCTCCAGCTGGTTTATGTGCCGCTGGACCTCCGTCTGGGACCACATCCCCCGTGCATGTTGATTCTGACAAAGACCACCCCAACCGGACTTGGAGGCATCCATAATAACCAATACTCGGGACAGTACCCTACCCAGCTGGATGCCTCTGCTCATCATGGATGTGTCCCTCCATGGTTGCAGAGCCTCCATGCAGGCTGAATCCATAGACATCTTTTGTACCGGGGTGGCGCGGCCTTGCTGCCTGCTCACCCAAATCTGGAAAGCATACATTTTCAGCAAACCGAGGTGAAAAGTGACAAGCCCTGCTTCCATGAGGCCCAAAAGACGATGACAACATTTTAAAGTCACAGTACTGCCCAGTCTGAACAGAGCTAAACAGTGTTGCAGGTCTGAGACTCTTTTCTCTGACAACCTCGCTCTGTACAGAACAGAGTTCAACTCCAGACCAAGGAAAACAATCTGCTGTGATGGGGATAAGTGACTTTTTGCTGAATTTATCACAAAACCTAGAGATTTTAGGTGCAAGATCACACGCTCTGTGTGTAATTTCACCTGTTCTCTGGAGTTCCCCAGTATAAGGACGTTGTCGATGTAATCCAGCGCTCGGACGCCCTGCGCCCTCATGGGTGACAGCGCTGCCTCCAGGCATTTTGTAAACACGTGGGGGGTTGTGCTGAGGCCGAAAGGCAAAGCCTGGAACTCGTACGCGGCGCCCTCAAAGGCGAAGCATAGGAACTTCCGGTGGTTCGGCCGGATGCTGACGTGCAGATAAGCATCTTTCAGATCCACGCTACAGAACCAGTCTCCCGGACGCACGGAGTAGATCACTTGTCTCAGAGTCAACATCTTGAATTTGTAAGATCTGAGTCGCCTGTTCAAACGTTTTAGATCCAAAATAGGTCTGAGAGCACCCCCTCTCTTCAGAACGACAAAGTACTTGCTGTACAGTCCCCTGTTCATGTCCTGAGGGGGAACAACTTTCACTGCACCCTTGGTTAAAAGCGAGCTGATTTCTTCTCTCAGCGTCTGGGCACGAGCGGCGCATATCGATGATGTAACCACCCCGGAAAAGGGTTGTGGATGTCTGCAGAACTGCAATTTGTATCCCTGAACTACAACTTCTATCACATATTGTGAGGGTTCGCAAGCTGCCCACGCTCTCGCGCGAGCAGCGAGCCTGGAAGGCATATGAAGTTGACTCAGGAGAGGAGAGGGAGTGAGTGTCATAACGTACTCGCTGTGTGACAGGGAGCTTGGTTCCACCTGAGGGCCTGTGTCGCCCTCTAGTGGACGTTCCTGGATGGGAGTCGAAACGTTTTCTGTTACAAATAAAGTCCAGTTGCTCTTGTATTGAATGAACGCCTTTTTGATTTATCATGTCCTGGACGACTGAGAATCTTCACCAGCATCTAGTGGACGTTGTGTTAATTCACTGTTTACATTTATTAATACTGTTTACATTTATTACTACTGTTTACATTTACACTACTTTTATATCTACACTACTGCTGATACATATACAGTATTCTCTGACTAGCCTTATTTAAGGATGCCCATTATGTGCCTTACTGCATATGCCACTTTGCCTCTATACCAACATCAACTACCTCATACATATACTGTGTACATTAACTCATATGCTGCTTTGCCACTCTTTGCAAATGTCAATGCTAGAACCTTCAGTTTATTTTATAGATATACTTTTTATACTTTTTATACTACTATGCAAAAACTCAGGACAGTATTACACTTTTATTATTTCATTTTATGCTTATGTTCATTAAATGTTTAGTGTTTTAGTGTTGGTGTAAATTTTCATACTTTTATACTACTATGCAAAAACTCAGGACAGTGTTACACTTTTACTATTTTATGCTTATGTTTATTAAATGTTTCAGTGTTTTAGTGTTTAAATGGTTACTGTTGCACCGAGGGACTGAGAGAAACGCAATTTCAATCCTGTGTATGTCCTGTACATATTGCAGTTCTGACAATAAAGTTGACTTTGACTTTGACTTTGATTTTGAAGGCCCAGAGCCTCCATTCCCATGACATCCAAGAGTCGGGACAATGGCAGCATGATGAGAGCCCTGGGTTCCGCCCAGGTGCGTTTGAGTTCCGTCAGAAAGTCCGGGGAAATTTGCATTTCCTGCGATGTTGTTGGTTGCTTCACGTAGAAGTAGGTTCCTACTAGCCTCGTAACCCGTTGGCGAGGCGTGGGGTCTGGCAACGTGACCTGTAGGGCATCAGCGGCCCTGTGGCACAGGTCAAACAGGGCATGTACCGACAAGTCCGGTTCCGAAAGGTTTTGCGCCAGGTTCTGGGAGGAATGAACAATTTCTCCCTTGTCACCGTACTTGGCGTCTACGTCAGACCCTTCTGGCGTCGAGTCCTCGACAGGAAGAGAGGAGTCCGACGCGTTGTCTTCCCCAATCCGGCCACTGCACTCCAGGTCCATGTTTTCAGGCTCCAGATCTGGAGCAGGCAGGTTAGTGCGACGTGCGACCTTCATCGCCGCTGTCCTCGCCATGGATTTGGCCAGCGTGTCCGTGCGGCATTTCCTCACTGTGACCATCATTCGACGACAGTGGGGGCAGGAGTCGGGGGATTCCAACGCCTTCCTCGCATGCAGGATCCCTGGGCAGATAGGACAGGCCTCGTGGATGTCCGTCGCCGAAAGGGAGTAGCTGCAACCGCTAAGGCATGGGCGCGAGCGAGGACTTGTTGTCCTGGTTTTCTTCTTCCTTGTCCTCCGCTTTCCCTTCTCGGGAGCCATGCCCGAAGTTCTTCTTTTTTCTTCTTTTCTTTGTTTGAAGCCGTCTTCTCCGTCGTCTTGCTATCGCTAGTAGACTGCTAGTAGATTAGCAGAAGGTTGTGACGCAGTTAGTGTCGTCGAGCAAAGCTGCGGGAGAGTAGAAACTTCGTGGTAAGTAGAAAAATGCTGGACTAGCTTTCGCCAGCCTAGCAGCACTTAGGAAAATTGTCTCTGTACGCTCAGTGTAGGGAGCAGGCTCACCTCAATCAAGTGGCGCGACAACAGAGAGGTCCCACGATGTTCAGGTGTTTCAGCGAGGTGAAGGGCAAAAAAGAGAAAGATGGAGGGGCGTCAGTCACTTAAGTACCTGAAAGGCGGTACCTCTGACGCGGGTTGACGCCCCCTACCGTAAAAGGCGTGATAGTATTCCTTCAGGTAATCACGCGGGGGCGCAATTCCCATAGCAAGTATGTTGTACCGAGAGACCGAACTGAAAGGGAACAATAATTGTTCTTTATTACACACACGGGGAAAAGTGTGTTGTGCATTTTTGAACAAACATGATCGGTCAGTCTAGGCTTTTTGATTGCAGTCTGTGGTAAACAACAGTCGACTCTTCTTTTGCCACTGGGGTGAAGAGGCCTGGATTGTGTCAGAAGCAGCTGAGAAGTTAGGCTAACTTCTGCTTCCTGTCTCTGCTCGTGGACGACGTCCTAGACTGTCTAGTCTGTCCAGCTTGCCTGGGGACAAACCTGTTCTTGGACCAGGCCTGACCCTGCGGTGCATGGCCGCGTGGCTCTGAGGTGGACGGAGCTCTTTGCTCACCGGAGTCCAAGGTTTGCCTCTTCTGAGCAGGTCTGCGAGGAAGCGAGTGCTGTCTCTGTGGCACGTTCCTGTGCCCACTGGAGTCCCTCTGGTGTGAGAATTGCCTTCTGGGCAGACCTTCAAGCAAGGCCTCCTCCTGCTTGCGCCTCTCATCACAGCAGTGCTGAATTTTCTCCAGGGCACCTCCAAACAGTCCTGAGGGCTCCACAGCCTGGTGGAGGAATGCGGAGCATTGGCTCTTGGGTAGCTCTGTCAACATGAGCCACAGATGCCTCTGTGCCACCACCAACTCAGCCATGACCTTACCCTGTGCAATTGCTGCTATACACATCAGGCGGAGGATGAAGTCAGCTGTCCTTCGTGTTTCCTCCAGCGCGTCAGCAGCCTGCTTCTTGGAAGACGACTGCTGGAACTCCTGAAGCTTTTCAGCCTGATAGGCCTGGAGCATGGATGCATTGTTGAGGGCACGTGCGGTGAGGCCTTGGGCCCGGTAGCTCTTCTCCTACTGGAGCGCTGTCGTGTGGCACTGCTTGCTTGGGAGCGTTGGTTTAGAGCTAGAAGTTTTTGGCGCCAAATACGCTACCAGTGTTTTGTCCATCAGCGGCATGTAAGACAGGCCCGCCGCCTCCATGTTGTCGACGTCCAGGAACTGGGCAAAAGGCAGGGAGCGTCGAGCCTTCGGAGCCGCCCATGAGCAGGTCAGTTCAATCAGAAAGTTCGGGAACAAAGGCATCTTGTGTCTCGCCGGGACCTGCTGCCTTCCAAGAAAGTAGCTGCCAGCCAGTCTGGTTTGTTGTTGGCGAGGTGGGGGTTCGGGCCAGCTCATCTTCAGAGTCTCAGCCGCCCTGCAGCACAATTTGAGCAGGGTCGTGGAGGAGCTGTCCGCTTTGCCCTGAGCTGGAGTCGCTCCCTGGGAGAAGTCCACGGAGTCCCAGTCATCTCCCTGTTCTTCATCCACGTCCGACATGTCGCACGAGGCCGCGAGGGACCCTTCGTCTGACTGAAGGAGCTCACGTAAGTCGAAGTTAGGCTGGGCCGAGCTGTCCACCATCTCCTCGTCGAGGTTCGTTCTGCTCCCCCAGGACCGGGCCGAGGTCCCCTCCATCGCGTCGGCCTCGAGCTCAGCTGAGGGTCTGAGCGGTTCGGGTAGGAGCGGGTCCTTTGTTGTGCCAACTCTCTCCATAGTTTTGGCCACGAACTCCACGCGCCTCTCCCTCACAGACAAGCAGAGCTGGCTGCAGTGTGTGCAAGCGTCTGGGTTAGTTAGGCCAGCCTTAGCGTGAACCATAACCAGGCACACGGGGCAGGCTTGTGGATGTCCGAAGCGGCGATGACAAATCTGCAGTTGTTCGGGCAGGGCCGTGACCCGGGGCTAGCCGATCCTGTAGCCTTGCCTTGAGTGCTTTGTCTTCCTCTTCACCTTCTCAGGAGCCATTCTAGGTTGTGGAAGGTGTCGAAAGTTAGTCGTGCTGTTCGACGAAGGCACCTCTGTTAGACGGAGCTAACCGGTTAGACTGAGCTAACGGCGAGAGAGTGCGGCTGGTTAGCAGGAGCTAGCAGGCCGTGAACAGCAGTTCTTCTGGTGCTTAGTTATCCAACCAAGCGGTTTGTGGGATGGTGCTCTCTCGTGATGCCTTGGGTAGGGAGCTTGCTCACCTCCGGTCAGGCAGTTTAGCCAGGCATAAAAACCCACCAAGATTCAACTCCAAGCAAATGGAGTCGGCTCCTCGACCCACTTCTCAATTAGTTCAGTAGGGATGTCAGTAAATAACTGAAAGTTATGCACCATAACTCATGTTCTCTGAAGGAGGGAACGAGGTGCAACACTATTGCTATGGGAAATTGTGCCCCCGTGCAGTTACCTGAAGGAATACATTCACGCCTTATGGCAGGGGGCGTCAGCGTCACCCCAGAGGCCCTGCCCTATACCATACCATACGAACTTTATTTATAGAGCACTTTATGCACCCAACAGGACCAAAGTGCTGTTCACACAATCACAAAATACAATACAATCATAAAATGGAAGGGACTAAAAACAGTACTAAAATAATAAATTATGAATACAATAAAACAAAGTTAAAACATCTCAGATTGTACCAAAAGCCAAAGAAAAAAGATGGGTTTTAAGAAGAGACTTAAAAACAGCAAGTGAAGAGGCCTGTCTTATGTCTAATGGGAGGTCATTCCAGAGCTTAGGAGCTACCACAGAGAAAGCACGGTCCCCTCTAAGCTTGCGCTTTGTCCTCGGTACCCTCAGAAGCAACTGGTCAGCTGACCTGAGCGAACGAGAGGGTGTGTAGTAATGCAGCAGCTCTGACAGGTATGGAGGGGCATGGCCATTTAGAGCTTTAAAAGTAAATAAAAGTATTTTAAAATGAATCCTGTAACGCACCGGTAACCAGTGCAAAGATGCCAAAACAGGGGAAATGTGATCAAATTTTCGTGTACCTGTTAAGAGTCGTGCAGCTGCATTTTGAACCCTCTGAAGCTGGGAAGTACACAGATCACTAATACCAACATAAAGTGAATTACAGTAATCCAGCCGTGTGGTCACAAATGCATGGATTGCTGTTTCGAAGTGCTGTCTAGGAAGGATGGCTTTTACTTTGGCTAGCTGCCTCAAATGAAAAAAGCTGGATTTTACAACTGCTTTAATCTGAGACTCCAGCCTAAGACCAGCATCCAGCTTGACCCCTAGATTTGTAACAACTGGCCGGACATACTGAGCCAAGGAGCAATCGGACAGAGAGTCTTCAGTCGAACTGCCAAAAATCACCACCTCTGTTTTGTCTTCGTTAAGTTTCAAGAAGTTTAGGGCCATCCAGGCCTTCAAATCTTCCAAACATAGGAACAGAGACCGAAGAGAGGCTGAGTCTGCTTTCTTTAAAGGTACGTAGATCTGTGTGTCATCTGCATAACAATGAAAAGCAATCCCGTATTTCCTAAAAACAGAACCAAGCGGAAGGATGTACAACAAAAATAAAAGAGGGCCCAAAACTGAGCCCTGCGGAACACCACATGAGAGTGGAGCAGAGGAGGACCTATGTCCATCAAGACAGACACAAAAAGTACGCTTGGTCAGATAAGATTTAAACCAATCTAAGGCTATATGACCAATGCCCACCCACTGTTCCAAACGTGTGATTAAAATGTTGTGATCCACTGTGTCAAACGCAGCTGATAGATCCAACAACACCAAAACAACGCAGTCACCAGAATCAGTCGCCAAGAATATATCGTTAAAAACTTTTAAAAGAGCTGACTCTGTGCTATGAAATGATTTAAAACCGGACTGAAAAACCTCTAAAATATTATGATCAATGAGATAGGCCATTAGCTGATTATAAACTACCTTCTCAAGAATTTTCGAAACGAAGGGCAATTTAGAAATTGGTCTGTAGTTCGCCAGGACAGCAGTATCCAAGTTTGATTTCTTAATTAGAGGCTGGACAACTGCATGTTTCAGATTTTCAGGAACAGCACCTGAGGACAGGCTACTATTCACAAGAGCAAGGATCGAAGGACCTATAGTAAGAAAAACCTCATTGAATAGTCGAGGTGGAATAGCATCGTCTGGAGAACCAGTTGGTTTTAAGTGGCTAACGACCTCCTGCAGGGAATGCAAAGTCACACATTCAAAGCTATGAAAAATAGCAGAGCAAGGCACAGTATCTACAGGGTCATGAACAGTGGGTATGATCTGGGCCCTAATAGAAGTGACTTTCTCAACAAAGAAGTGTAAGAAACTTTCACAGAGAGCAGGGGAAGTCTCCACAATAGCACCATGTGGGGCATTTAAAACAGAATTAATAGTTCTAAATAAAACAGCAGGATTGTGACTGTTAGATACAATGATATTAGTCAGGTATCTTCTTTTGGCATCTTTTACAGTCCTTTGATAACAGCGCCAACATTCCTTCAATATTTGGAGTGACACCTGCAAGTTATCATTTTTCCATTTACGTTCAGCTTTACGACAGTTTCTCCTGGCAGCCCGAGTGACATCATTTAACCAGGGTTCATGTTTGGATTTTGCAGGTCTAATTTTTAATGGTGCCACCGAATCCAGCGCTGCTTTGCTGGTAGAATAAAACCAGTTGCTGATATCCTCGGTTTTATTTCCCACAGTCTCTGGGATTGTACAGTTCTCATTAAAAACAGAAGAAAACTGAACAGCAGTGGAAGGGTTAAGAACACGACAGAGCCGAACTGCAGCACATGGTTTAACTTTGGTAATGGACTGCTTTATCTCAAATAAAACAGGCATATGGTCTGAAAATAATGGGTCACCAATCACTAAGTTAAAAACTGGTAGACCAAAAGATAAAACCAAGTCAAGTGTGTGTCCAAACTCATGCGTAGCACCAGTCACAAACTGCACAAGATTAAAAGAATCAAGAACATTAAGAAACGACTGAGCCATAGGTGAAGTAGGACAACAGACACGGATATTGAAATCACCAACCAATAAAATTTTGTCATACCGTGGCATGATATCAGCCAGGAAATCAGAAAAGTCATTTATAAAATCTTTGTTGTACTTTGGCGGCCGATAGACCACCGCACACAACACAGTGTGGGAGCTACCAAGTTCAAAGAGACCAAGCTCAAAGCTACAAAAACGGGCTGGAGGTAACTGTTTACAAGTAAAACAGTTCTTAAAAACTGTCACTATTCCTCCTCCTCGACCCGTCATCCTCGGAAAATTAAAGTAGCAGCAGTTCGGCGGCAAAAGTTCATTAAAGACGCTGGACTCACCCAAACCACTTGTCCATGATTCGGTTATAAACAAGAAATCCAGGCCTTGAGAGGAAAAGTAATCCTTGATGACGAATGTTTTGTTAGCTAGCGACCTAGCATTTATCAGACCGATCCTGGTCGAGATCGGCGGATCTCCGCCACCATCTGGCATCCGAGATTCCCGGCGAAGAGATCGTAGGTTAAGAAGATTCACCCCACGTCTACAGGGTCGAGGAGTGCAGGGAGGACGAGGCTGGACCGCTCCATCATGGCCTCCACCAACAGGCACCAAGCAGGTACCCACAGGATCCAGCACGCGCAACGGGAAGGAGAGGCGCGGCACCAGCCTACGCGCACTGAATGAGTCCGGAAAACAATGCCCCAAAGCTGCCTTCGCACGTACTAGCCAACCGCTGCGTCTGCCACGACGGCGGGTTCGCTTCCGTCGGAAAGGTAGAGACCAGGAACGACACAGGTAAGCTGGAATGCCCAGCAGCAAGGGCGGGGTCTTGTCTCCATTATAATTCAGAGAGTCTTTATTGTCATTTGCACCGCATGTGGTACATGTGATGAAAACGAGATTATGTACACGGGGTCCCAGTTACATCCAACAACAAATGCAAGAGAAAAACAGTAATAACATCTAGAATTAACTAAGAAAAACATCAACTAGTAATACACTAAGCTTAATATAGTGGGAATAAACAGCAGCACGAACATGAGTTTGTATGAGCAGATGGTCACAGATGAACACAGATGAACACAGCAACAAGAAAACAGATCAGCATCAGCACAATGTGATATTTTGCAGTGTTTATTTTTTATTTTATTTTTATTTATTCATGAGTCTAACAGCCTCAGGGTAGAAGCTGTTCCTCAGTCTAGTGGTTCTACATTTGATGCTCCTCAACCTCCGTCCTGAGGGGAGTGGGGCAAAGAGTGAGTGTGCTGGGTGAGTGAGGTCTTTCATGATGCAGGTGGCTCTTTTCCTGCATCTGGAGGTGTAAATGTCTGTGATGGTGGGGAGACTGACTCCAACAGACTTCTGTGCAGCCTTCACCACTCTCTGTAGAGCTTTCCTCTCTTCAACTGTGCAGCCTCCATGCCACACGTTGATGCTGGAGCACAGGACGCTCTCCACTGCACACCTGTAGAACGAGGTGAGAACTGGGCTGCTCAGACCAGCACGTCTCAGCCGTCTGAGGAAGTAGAGTCTCTGATGACCTTTCTTGATCAGGCTGGTGGTGTTGTTGCTCCAGCTGAGATTATCATTCATGTGTACACCCAAGTATTTGTAGCTGGAGACCACTTCCACTGCAGACCCACCTATTTTCAGTGGGGCGTGGGTGTGTTTGTTCCTTCTGAAGTCCACAATCATCTCCTTTGTCTTCTTCACATTCATGTGAAGATTATTCTCTTTGCACCAGCTCTCCAGGTGTTCCACCTCCTGTCTGTAGCTGGACTCATCATTGTTTGTGATGCATCCCACCACCGCTGTATCATCTGCAAACTTAACAATATGACAGCCTGGAAGTGTGGCTGTACAATCATATGTGAGCAGAGTGAACAGAAGGGGGCTCAGCACACATCCTTGAGGAGAGCCAGTGCTGAGGGTTATGGTGGAGGAGGAGAAGTTGTGGATCTTCACGGACTGTGGTCTGTTTGTTAAGAAGTCTAGTACCCAGTTACAAATAGAGGGGCTTAGTCCAAGTGTAGATAGTTTGTCTATCAGAGTTTGGGGGATCATGGTGTTGAAGGCAGATGTGAAGTCCACAAAGAGCAGACGCACGTATGAGTCCTTCTGATCCAGGTGGGTGAGAGCAGTGTGGACCACGGAAGAAATGGCGTCCTCTGTTGATCGGTTCTCACGGTATGCGTATTGATGAGGGTCCTCGTTGATGTTGACGGTTGCCTTGATGTGGGACATGACCAGTTTCTCAAAACATTTAGCGACTATCGGGGTGAGGGCCACTGGTCTATAGTCATTCAGACCAGTCACTGTGGAGCTCTTTGGGACTGGGATGATGGTCGCGGTCTTCAGGCAGGTGGGAACTGACTCCAGTGCAAGTGAGGTGGTGAAGATGTCAGCCAGCACCTCACAGAGCTGGTCCGCACATTCCTTCAGAACTTTCCCTGGGATGTTGTCTGGTCCGGTTGCTTTATGAGGATTAATCTTTCTGAGACTGCCTCTCACTTCTGCTGCGGTCACTCTGAGATGCTCTTCATCTGGTGATGAGGTGAGTCTGGTGCTAGCTGGTCTGTTTGGATCATCAAAACGTGCATAAAACTTATTGAGGGCATCAGGCAGAGATGGGTCCCTGGGGCATTGTTTGTTCTTGCCTTTGTAATTCCATGGTATCATATTACCAGTCGAGGCTCCAATGTCTAATACTCTTTGGCGATCATACACAATCCGAGCGTTCACACTTGTGTTAAAATTAAAAGCAAACAGAAAAAACAGGAAGAGCATCAGACAGCGAGCCTCAAACAACAACGGCACCTTCTTGGATCAGAACTATGGGTACTTAGATGCGGACGCCCATCCAAACGGTCTCCAAGTGCACTTCACCGAGCTTCAGCATTGAAAAGGGCCAACTGTGTTGCACCTCGTTCCCTCCTTCAGGGAACATGAGTTATGGTGCATAACTTCCAGTTCCCTTATTAGTCAGTCACTCGGTGCAACACTATTGCTATAAGAACGTAATTCATTCACGCCCTTGAAATGCTCATTAAAATGCATGCTTGTGAGAACTTCAGCCTTATACATCAGGCGTTTTGGCTGTTCCCTACTCTGGGTTAGAGAGTACAGCCTGAGTGACGTCACATACAATGACATCCAAACTATAATGCTTTGCAAACGTGTTTGTTGAACTCCAGTTTGCAACAGCACAGATGTTTGCAATTGGTACGCCCTTAAAAAAGGTACCATGAGGCCGCTAGGCCTCGAGTGGAATGGGCGTGTACCCCAGAGGGCACCTGTTGACCTTTGTTGCTGTAGTCCTCTCTAAGGTCTCGGTCACCCAGTGTGAGAGGTGCTGCTTTGAAAGGGCTCTGCCAGCAGCTGGATTGGCAAAACATACGAACAGCTGGTCTGATTTTCTCCAACGGACAGTAATTTAAATGTAAGCACTTAGGGGCCTGACAGGGCAGAGTGCATTCCACCTCCTCTGTCCTTCAGAGAGGACAGGGTAGGGAGGAAATTGTGAGAGACCAAAATCCAGACTTCTGGGATATAGAGCTGGAACCTTTGGCACGTATGTAGGGTTTGGACGCAGGGTGACATTTGACCAGTCAGGGGCAAACCTAGTACACATTGGGTATACAAAGAAAACGTGGAGGTCACCCACACATTTAGTTGAGCAAAGAGCTAAGAGCAAGGCAGTTTTATAAGATAACAAATCTATCTTAATGCTGCTAATAGGCTCAAATGGAGGCTCACAAAGAGCATCCAGGACTAACTGTAGGTCCCAATCAGGGGCCAAAGTCATGCTGGGGGTCTTTTCCTCAGTACGCCCTTCATGAAACGTATCATGAGAGGGTGAGTACCGGGAGTTTTACCCCTCCAGCCTTTGTGGCATGTCGAGATGGCTGACAAAAACACCTTAATGGTGGAAAATGAGCGGCCTTTCTCCAGCAGGTCCTGTAAAAAGGTGAGGAGTTGGACCAAGTCACAGGAATATAAAATAATATTCCTCTCCAGACACCAAGCCTCCAAAACACGCCATTTACGATCGTAAAGAGTCTGAGATAACTGTGCTCTGGCTCCTTGTATCGTGTTTATGATGTTGCTGGGAAGGCCAGAGGCCATCATTCTGTTCCTCTCAGCGGCCAGGCTGAGAGCTGCCACAGTTCTGGACGTGGGTGAAAGAGCTGCCTGTGTACCTGAGTCAACAGGTCTCTGTGGGGGGCAGCTACAATGGTGTTCCTGACGACAGTGAGATTATCTCTGGGAACCACGGTTTCTGTGGCCATCTGGGGGCTATTGATATCAGGGAAAGAGCTCCCTTGCGTACATGTTCCAATGTCACCTGAATCAGAGGGACAGGGGAAAACACGTAATATAGTACCCTTGCTGGCCAACTGTAGGCCAGGGCATCTGCTCCCAGCGGCGCCTCTGTTTCCTTCAGAGAGAAGCACAGAGCGCATTGCATGCTGGTTTTGCATTCAAACAGATCGACGGATACCCACCCGTATTGTGACCAGATTTGGTCCACGACCTGTGGGTTCAGCCTCCATTCTGAGGCCAACAGCGGTCCTCTTGAGAGGATGTCTGCCCCGTGGTTTGTCTCGCCCGGGACGTATGTTGCCCTCAGAGACAGTATTCTGGGGCCACACCCTGTGAGCAACTTGTGTGTCAGACCAAGGAGGGGTCGGGACCTTGTCCCTCTCTCCCGGCTGATATAAGACACTGTTGTCCTGTTGTCTGACTTTACCAGGACATGCTGTCCTGCAATCAGCCCCCTTTTTCTTTGAAAAAGTGTTTCATTGACAGGTAAACAGCCTTCAATTCCAGGAAGTTGATGTGTAATCTTGCTTCCCGTTGTTTCCAGAGGCCTTAGGCGTTCTGGTTTCTGCAGACTGCTTCCCATCCTCCCTTTGAGGCGGTCAGACACTCTGAGCTGATCAGAATCCTCCCTGCACGCCTGAGGGGGCGTAGGACTTGTTTGTTTGTTTAGCCATATTTGCAGAGCACGCATTTTAATAGTGGCTGTGGCACGCAGGGAATGGCTGCTGCCAGCCGGCCCAAAAATGTGCTGACAGAACGTGAGGGACCCTCTCTGGCCCAGTTGAAAACGTGCCAGACAGAGGCATATCTAAGAAATACGCTGCTCTGAAAGTCGTGCTCTGTATGACATGGTGTCGATCCGTACTCCAAAAAACACGGTAGTCTGGGATGGTTTCAGCTTGCTTTTCTGCAGGATACATTTGTTTTTTGATCCATATCTGCAAAGGGCATATTCTTAATAGGGCCCGGGGCAAACAGACAATAGCTGCTGCCAACAGATCCGAGAGACTCTGGCACATCTTGAGCGGCACTCTCTGGCCTAGCTGGAACGTGCTAGGCAGAGGTGGAGGGCTGAAACCCATGCCTCTGAGAGCCTTGCCCTGTACAGTGTGGAGTTGAGCTGTATTCCCAGTAATACGGTAATCTGGGATTTCTGCTATGTCCAGGAATGGACAGATCATCTAAATAATTCAAAACTCTGACCCTTTAATCCCTCAGTGGGGTCAGGCCCGGAATGCCTGGACACGGTTTTCAGGTCAAAAGGTACAAACAAAAAATTCGGACGCGGAGTCCCTGAAGGCAGAGCGGAGATATTTTCTGTGGCAGGGCAGGATGTTCAAGTGGAGGAAAGCGTCTTTCCGATCCACCGTGCATAAGTTATCTCTCGGTTGAACCAATCAGATGGCTCGTCTGAGTGTCAACATCTTAGGTTTGCATGTCTTTCTTCTTCTGTTCAGATCCCGGAGGTCCAAGATGGGCCTCAAGCCCTGTTCCCATTTTGGGACCAGGAAGTACTCAGTAGTCTGAGACTTTATTGTCGTGTGTGGATGACAATTTCTCTTTATTATGTAAAGGATTATGAGGAGGTCAATATTAATACTGACCTCTTTACCTTAATTAATTTACTTATTCAGATTGAATAGTAAATTCACGGATTCTTTTCTTTTTCAGTTTACTCAATATATCTGTGATCTTTATGATGGATAAATAAACAGAGCCATTAAGTGACAATGGACACGTTAACTTAGCTTGATATGTCAAAGAGACACTATCATTTATTTAAAATGAATCAACTAAATTAACACCATTACACTTGATTGACAGGATTTCACTTTCTTGTAATTTAAAACGTCAGCACACTTAAATTCAACACAACAGACATAAATACTAGATGTTAAACATATTTAGTCTGTGGCTCTTTAACTTAAAATAGTTTCCAGCTTAGATTGAGAGGGGAAAGAATAGGAGGAAAGATTTAAGAAGAATTGGGAGGTTAAGAGAGGAAGTTTATCTTGCATTTATGAAACCAGATGACACTCTTCCGTACGCGTCCAGCTAAGATATCATCACACCTCCAGCAAGCAAACAGCTGCTCCTTTACCTTAAATTCACCCCAAAAATTCTGTGAAAGTATCGTTTCACATCCGAACAGTTCTACCAAGCTACTACCAGTAAAAATAGCAAAATAAATGTCACCCACATGGTATTTTTCCGTATCTACAGCAACACGTCAGAGCTAACAACTGACCGGGTCAGAACCTCGATCCGACAGCTCCAGACATTATTATTCCTGCTTAAAATGTAACAATACCACTCGACAGCAATTTTCCAGATGAACTATCAGACTTTCAACCTTGGCTCTCAATGGAGGCAGTCGCTAGTCCTTCCCTCTCCTGTCCTCCCCCCCCCGCTGCCTGCAGCTCTTCAGCTAAGCACCTCGAACGCAAATTAAGATGGATTGGAGGTTTGGGCATTCGATTCTACGAACAAGATTTCTACAGAAGAAATGGCACAAGGGGAGCCTTTCCACCCTCACAGAGTGACGAAGAGGATACGCCATGGATTCCTGTGGGGGGATGGTGTGCGTCTCGCTCTCTGTGCTCTGCTCTGTGGAGGTGAAGAATCTGGTTTATATTGGATTATGATGGCAACGCTTTGCTTTTTGGCGTTTGTGGAGCACTGGTCTATCGCAAAAGAGGGGTGAGACTTCAGCAGGACTAATGCCTGGAGCACCCGACGTCTGGTCTGCGCGGTGACCTCGAGAAATCAGCTGTTTGCGAGCTTATCCAGAGGGTGAACAGATCACCCTCGGACTGGGACTTTGCACGCTGTGGTCAACATCTGAGGTCAGAGCTTGGATCAGTGGAAAAAGTCCCGAATTGGATCATTTTTGGAACAGAGTCGCCCTTACAGACTGAAGGCTACAGAAATTACAATGTGAGCCTGAAATGAAAATATTTGTCAATTCTTATCTGACTCCCTTGGAAACAGCCTTGGAAAAGGCTGGATATCTAATTTCTCCTGAGATGTGCTTTACTGTGGAAAAACAGCTGCTCTCTTGTCTTGTCTGCTACCCCCCCCCGGAGAACTTTTCTATGAGCGTTATCGGAGGCCGGCTGGTCAGACTGTCGCTATCTGGAATGTCTCATGGACAGAAACCTCCCTGCCTCAGTTTCAACATGCAACATGTAACTGTGTTAAATGTGCTTATTGGTATGGTTTTTTACTGTGTCATGCGGTGTCTTGGCAGACAAAATGTGATACATTTTTTTTAATACCAACGCTGTGACCCTTATGGTACTTTCCTTTTTTCACACCTTTGACCTTCATCCCGAAACGGATGAGAGAGGCCGCGCTGAAGAACATGTCATGTGTTCTGAATAAGCAGCAGCTTTATACACTCATTCCATCTTCAGGATGACTGTGAATACATAATCACGCTGTATTGGTAACAAGTGGTGCAATGTTAATAAAAGCTCTTGAATCTTGAATCTTGAACTATGAAACTCTTATAGGCAGTTTTGACACGGAGGTCAACAACAAATGAATTGCACCTTATCACTGAATAGGTAAGAACCGGGCTCATTCAGAACCACGAAGAGTGACAATGTTCAACAAAACAGCTTCCAACAGATGTTTAACAGTCGAGTAAAGACAATTTCTCAGCTACAAGTGACATTAACCAGCAGTTTCCTGTGGCTTGACATACTTTCCCAGCCAAAAAAAAAACTATCCTTTTTTCGAGTCTAAAAACTTGGACAAAATTTTATGCCAACATGTTAAAGTACAGAAATATTAAATATCAAACTTTCAGAGACTCGTACGGGCCACCAAATATAATAATATATAGGCGCTTATCAGTTTACTGATTTACCTATATTTTAGTTGTAAATTGGCAGGGTTTAGACTGACACAAAAATACATCATTAATTAAACGAGTTCTCTCTTTTTCAGTTTAATACCAATATTTCTGTGACTTGGAGATGATAATGTAAAGACATGAAATGTTAACTTATGTTGGTACAGCAGGACTGGACCATTTATTTAACAGAATCATAACTTACATCACAACATATGTACATGATTGGTTGATCATTTTCCCTATGATTAACTTCAGCATGAGTATATACACGTCCGTAACTTCATAGGAACAACAGAACACAAGTTATGGGTGTTATTAACTTATATCTGCTGGCACAATAAACTTAAAGTTTAGTTACTTAAAATAAGAAAGTTTCAGGTAAAAGAAAATGGAGGATGAAATAAAATGGAGGATGAGGAGAGTTGTTATCTTGATGTGTTTTAACCAGGAAAAGCACACTCTTCGTCGGCTTCAGCTAGACTCTCACCCGCGGGGAACAACGACTCTTTACTTGGCGAAGATTCTTCATCTCGGCTACGGTAAAGTAGATTAGCCTTAACGTACACAGACCGTCCATCCGTGCTTCTCATGTTGATCAGGCTTCAGCTCGTTCACCTTCCAGCGGCTTCCATGAGATCTGCGTCGACCTACCGAAGTAGCGACATCAGTTCCGGTTGGCTTTTCAAGATAAAAGCTTCCTTGAAGGAATTTAATTAAAATATAGCTTTTTTAGCTCGAAATTTATTTATAACTGGCATGTTATAAATATTTTAACAGAATGACATGTCTTTGGCGTGTGACTGGCATCCATTCAGCTCTTTGGGGAACCTCATGGCTTGAGGTCCTCAGCAAACTCTGCAAGTTCCAGCAAAGCTTAGAACTTTTAAGAAATGATCTGAGATCAGTGACTTGTTCTTCTCCAATTGGTTCAAATGAACCAGTGGAAGGGAGGGAGTGCATGAAGGTCACTCTGATAGGAGAGGATCAGTTGCTTAGAACAGAGAAGAAGTTGTTTAGAATGAAGAGAGAAACAGATTAGACTGGAGCCAGCTTCATAAAACAACTGATTAAAATTGTATTATTTTTTTTTATTATTTTTTTTTATTTATTTTTTTATTTTTTAATTTATTATTATTATTGTTTTTTTTGTTTTTTTTTTTATATAATTTTCAATTCTAGGCAGTATCGGGGGAAGTTGTTGCAGACAAGCAAAGAGTGGTGGTACTGATCCTCACTAGGTGTGGATTGGTTTTTAGCTATTCCGGGAGACGCAATGGAAGCGGGAGGGATCCTCTCAACTCTGGGAGGGAGGGTTGGTGTGGGGAGGGATGTTTATGTTTTGTATTTAGTGGAGTTGTACATGATGGATGTGCGATTTAACATCGTTTTTTTTGTTGTTGTTGTGTCTCAAACAATGCAAATTTATTTAATGGACTAATTTTATTACAGTATGTCTCAAACAGTAAAGTTTAATTTTATTTCATGGAACTGCAGAGGTCTTCAACGTCTTCAAAAAGTTAAACAAGTTATGAACAGATTAAAAGAAATGGATTCAAAAATTGTGTTCCTCCAAGAAACACATCTTCTTGATGAGGATTTGTTAAAGGTAAAAAGGAGGTGGAAGGGCAGCATTTATACGGCACCATACACTTCTCAGTCTAGAGGGGTAATGACTTTAGTTCACGAATCGGTACCATTGCAAATTAAAAACATAATTAAAGATAAAAGAGGAAGATACCTAATACTTCAAGGCTATTTAATGTCAGAAATGCTAATTTTAACTAACATATATGGTCCAAATGTGGATGATAATAAATTTTATAACGATATACTCCTCACACTAACATCACTTAAAGGGCTACACATAATGGGCGGAGATTTTAATTGTGCATTAAATCCAAACTTGGACAGGTCAACAGGAACGGATCAATCGCATACTAACTGTAGAACAGCAATAAAAACAATGATGAGGGAGCTAGAGTTATGTGATGAATGGAGAGAGAGAAACTTAGTTAACAAAGCATACTCCTGCTATTCAAGTACTTTCAAAACCTACTCTAGAATAGACTATTATTTAATTTCTACAGAGTTACAGTATAAAATCACAGAATGTTCCTATGAAAATATAGTTATTTCAGACCATGCACCGTGCAGGTTAGTTTATAAAGATGATAAAATAAAGAGGGATCCTCCAAGATGGCAATTTCAACACAAATGGCTACGAGATGAAAACTTTGTGAAATACTTAAGGAAACAAGTAGAAGAATTTTTTCAGATTAATACTATTGAAACATCAGCGTGTATAAGATGGGAAGCTTTTAAGGCCTTTCTTAGAGGGCATATTATTAGCTATACAGGTTCCAAGACAAAACAAACTGAGAAAACCAGAATACAGATGGAAAATAAAATAAAAACAATACAAGAGAAAATAAACAAAAAACAAGATCCACAACTGGAAAAGGAATTATTAATTTTAAGAGCAGAATACAATAAACACTCAGCATCAAGAGCCGCATCAAGTTTATTACGACTTAAACAAACATTCTATGAACAGGGAGATAAAACAGGAAAACTATTAGCTTGGCAAATAAAACAGTTAGAATTTAGGTTAACAAGAAGCTCATGTTTTTATTCTATCAGGCCGTACTGGAAAGCATCATCAGGTTTGGGATGTCAGCGTGGTATGGCAATCTTTCTGTGCAACTTAAATCTAAACTTCATCGTATGGTACAAACTGCAATGAAGGTGATAGGAAGAACTGATAACTTCTCCCTGCAGTCTATCTATGATGAGTCTGTCCTCAGACTTGCACGGAGGGTACTGTCTGACCCCGCTCACATCCTGAACTCACAATACGAACTGTTACCATCTGGCAAACGGTTTAGAGTCCCTGCTTTTAGACTTAACCGATTTAAAAATTCTTTTATCCCCACATCGATCAGATTGTTAAATAAAGTAGGTATATAGTAAGTTTTCCATGATGCTGCTGATGCTCTGGTCTGATTGTTGTTTCATTTACTGCTGGATGTATGTGGGAATGTGCAAAATGTGTTTTTATTGAGCATTGAATGGTCTTATTGAGCAATGTGTGTTTTTAAAAGCAATGTGTTTTTAACTGAGCAATAGGTTTTTATTTTATATGCTTTTAAATTGTTTTGTGTTCATGTGACTGTATTGTTGGTAGAAGTGTTGTTTGGCGTACGATGTCCAAGACAAATTTCCCCTTGGGGACAATAAAGTATATATCTATCTATCTATCTATCTATCTAGGCAACCATTTACATCTATTAAAATAAATGAACAAACTTTACAAGATCCACAACAAATAAACTCAGCGTTTAAGAATTATTATGAGGATTTGTATAAAGCACAAGAAAAAATAACATTAGGAAAAACAGATCAATTCTTAACAAATTTAAATATACCTAAGTTTTCAGAAGGAGATAGGGAAACCCTGAATTTAGAAATAACGGAGGAAGAGTTGGGACAAGCTATCAACAATATGAAATCAGGAAAAAGGGGAGGACCTGATGGCCTCCCAATAGATTTATACAAAATTTTTAAAGATAAACTTTTAGCCCCACTACTAGATATGTTTAAAGAAATTTTCAGCTCAAATTCTCTTCCCCCATCAATAAACGCTGCCATGATTACTCTTTTACCGAAACCAGATAAACCATTAGATACATGTGAAAATTTCAGGCCAATTAGTCTGTTAAATGCAGATCTGAAAATAATATCTAAATTGCTAGCATTACGTCTACAAAAGATCTTGCCAAAAATAATACACCATGATCAAAATGGATTCATATTAGGGAGGCAAGGCTTTCATAATGTGAGACGAGTAACAAATATAATTTATTACAATAAGGGATCCCCAGATTCAGCTCTTCTATCATTGGATGCAGAAAAAGCATTTGATAGGATAGATTGGGAATTCCTGACTCAGGTATTAGAAAGGTTTAATTGTGGAAATAAGTTTGTCCAATGGGTAAAAATATTATATAGTAACCCTTCAGCTGAAATTATAACAAATAGAAATATATCTAAACCAATAAAGATCAGTAGAGGATGCAGACAAGGATGCCCATTGTCACCTTTGTTATTTACTCTGGCAATGGAGCCATTTGCTATTGCTATCCGTTCACACCCGCAAATTTATGGAATCAAAGTAGGATCCAATGAACATAGAATTTCCTTGTTTGCAGATGATGTTATTTTATTTGTATCTAAAATGAATAGCTCAATAAAATATATTTTGGACATAATCAAACAATATGGTGAGATATCGGGATATAAAATAAATAAAAAGAAATCTTCAATGCTACTCCTTGATAAGAATGATAAGATTAATATAACTCCAGAAATACAACAGTTTAAGATAGTAAATGAATTTAAGTATTTAGGAATATACATTTCATCGAATATAGAACAGATATCCGCAACTAACTATAAACACATATTAAATGCAGTAGGTGATTCTTTAGAAAGATGGATGCCATTGCCAATATCTATGATAGGAAGAGTAAATTTAATGAAAATGAATATACTACCAAAAGTGCTTTATGTGTTTCAGAATGTTGCCCTTCCACCTCCTCCTGAATTCTTTCCACAAATAAGAAAGATGATGATACGTTTCTTATGGAAAAATAGGAAATCCAGGATACGCTTAACATTACTGTACCTCCCGTATGATCGGGGAGGCTTGAAATGCCCTAATTTTCACTGGTACTATTATGCTGTACATCTTAGGTCTATGATGTTTTATTATAGTAAACATTCTCCACATTGGGTTGATATGGAAACACAAGATTTAACAGTAACACTCCCAGCATATTTATATTCCAACTCAATAATGAAGCTCCTGAAACAAACTAAAAACCCATTTCTTAAAAATACAATTAGAGTATGGAGAGATGTTAAAAAAATTCTAAACGAATCAAATAATTTATCTTTATTTAGCCCAGTGTGGGGAAACCAATTCTTTTTACCAGGTAAAATGGACTCAACATTTAAAGAATGGAAGGATAAAGGTCTCCAAATGATTGAACACCTATATGAATCAAACTCAGACACACTAATGAGCTTTCAAGAGTTACAGAATAAATTTAATATAAATAAGAATCATTTTTTTAAATATCTTCAACTCAGAAATTTTATAAAAACAACTCAGAACAATGTGCTGACAAAACCTCTAAAGTCAACTTTAGAAGAAATGCTAACTAAAGATAGTTTAAAAAAAGGTATTATATCAGATTTTTATCATTTATTGACATCCTACTCGCTTGAAGGATCACAGGATAGATATAATGCTTGGAAAGAAGATATAATAATGGAGTTAACAGAGGAAGATTGGCAAATAGCATGTAATCTGGCACACACGAGCTCAATTAGTACAGCTTTAAAAATGATTCAATATAAGTGGTTAATGCGGGTTTACATAACTCCTGTAGACCTCAATAAATACAATGGGGAGATACTTGATGTTTGTTCAAAATGTGTGGAGGAAAAAGGCACTCTGGTACATTGTATGTGGTACTGCAGGGAAATTATGTTATTTTGGACAGAAGTAAAAAATATAATTGAGAAAATCATTTCTAAACAAATAATTTTGGACCCAAAACTGTTTGTGTTCGGTCTATACCCTGAAAGACATAATTATACTAATAATGAACAAATGTTTATTAATTTAAGTTTGATTAATGCAAAAAGATGTATATCGTTATGTTGGAAAAACTTGAATAGACCTACTGCAAATCAATGGTTACAACAAATGTTATCAGCTCTTCCTTTAGAAAGGATAACGTATCTGTTAAAGGGCAAGCAAGAATTGTTTGAGTGTGTTTGGAACCCCTTTATTTTATATGTAAAAAGTTTGGACACTTTAAATGAAAATGCAAACAATTGAAGAGCGTGCTGATCGCAGTTTCCAAAGACAATAATAAGAGAGGACATCTATAGTTGGACTCATTATAAAAGAAATGAACAATGTAAAAAGAATTATGAGACACTTTGTTGTTGATTGTATTTTGATTTTATTTTTATTTTTATTATTATTATTATTATTTGGGTGGGGGTATTCTACTTAGTTTGTTTATTGTATGAATGTTGTGTTAAATTTGTAAAAACTCAAATAAATATATTTTGGAAAAAAAAAAACTGTATTCTAACTTCTAACAAAACTGAGGAGTTCAGTATGGCATATTAATTCACTTTAGGCATAGTTATTGACTAAGACAGAGAAAAATATACCAGTTTAGTAATGATCATTCACATATTAAAAATGCATCAGCATATTAAAGAGTGACTACTCAATGCAGATAACAAATGATCAAAAACGACAAGTTATTCATTTGATGACATTTTAATTAACAAAATTAAAAGAAGTCTCTTCTGAAATAATATGTGTTTTTATTCAAATAAATGTAATAAAATTGTGTTAATGTCTTTTTACTGAAAGTATCAGTGAAAAGGTGTCACTGGGACAGTTCAGAGACGAAGGCGTATCAGAGACCACCGTCTGTTCCACTACAAGGCAAACACACCCAACCTCCGTCTGCAATCCTGTAAAGTACCTGACAGAACTTAGCAACATATGCATAAAGAATAATAACATTCATGACTTTGCAGTAGATTTCCATAAATATACATACCCATACTTACAAATGAATATACAATATACATACATATACATTCATATTCAGTCACATACCCATCTACATATCTGCATATGATATCTACTAGGGTTGTACATCTCTGTGTGACAGACGATTCGATTCACATCTAGATACAAGGGTTACGATTCGATTCAAAAACGATTTATTGTAAAAACGGAACGATTCGATTCGATTCGATGCAGTGTAAAAGCGATTCGGTTCGATTCGGTGCAGTGTAAAAGCGATTCGGTTCGATTCGATTCAATTAAACTTCAAATAATTCTACGTTTTAATATTTGTTGATGTACCGGTAGACACATATTTCATTCTACGTTTTAATATTTGTTGATGTACCGGTAGACACATATTTCATTATGAAAGAAAAAGGACCATTTCTATAAATGTGACATTCTTAGAGCATTTTTTAAATTTGTAAAAGTCCACATATATCATATCTAAAAGGGTGCTGTAAAGCACTGGTAAAAATAAAGTAAAAAGCCAAACAAAATAATCACATGTTAAATGTGTTTATTTTTAAACATGGACCTAAAGACCAGCTAAAAGAAAATTTCCTACAGAAAATACAGAAAAAATATAAAAGGCACAAATGGTTACAGCAGCATGTAATAAAATAAAATTCACTAGGAAAAAAACCCAGGAATAAGCTATAAGCACAAAGCTCCTGAGTCCTGTGCAATAACCTGTTGTGCAATAACCTGTCACACAACCTGTAGTTTGGTAGTTATGTGCAATATAGATCATGTGCATTTTAGCTTATATTTCATTACTACCTTGAAATAGTTATTCACACAAATTCATCCTGCTTCACCGTTAAAATTCTACCATGTTGTTTACTATTTTTCTCTTCAGAAACTTTGTAAATATTATAATTACTGTTTCACTTTTTGGTAGTTTATTTTGTACCCTCATTGCATGCTTTAGTATTTCCTGTTTGCTTGTTGTGTTTTTTAGCCAGTCAAAATCGTTTTTTCTCATCCTGAGCATTTCATTGTACTAAGTTAACCCTGTGTTAACCTGCATATGACAAATAAACACTTGAACTTAATAATACAAAACATAATGCAAGAACAGTACGCCTAACAACAGCAGCACGAACATGAGTTTGTGTGAGCAGGTGGGCACGGATTAATATAAAAACATGCTCTCTGTACCTCTTGACTTCTTCACTGGCCTGGGGCCTCATGTATCAAAAACCTGCGTGGATTTCCTACTGAAAAGTGACGTACGGTGAAATCCAGAAAAGTGTCTACGCACAAAAAGATCCAGATTTATCAAACTGTGCGTACACCTGAATCCACGCACATTCCTTTTGTACATCACAATTGACGTGGAACTGAGCGCACGTGAGACACCTCCCCTGACACGCCTACATTTACATATGTTAAACAGATGCAAATTACTTCCTGCATGTGTGAAGGACATGTTTGTTTGATCCCTGCGCGATCAGAAATGATTTCTAGATTCGGGAAAATAATGAATTCAATATAATATGAGTGAGGACAAACATCCTAAGTAAGAATAGTAATAAAATGTGTTCATCATGCAAAGAACGAGTGATTGTCGGTATTTGTGTGCGCGCGCACCCTGCTGTGGTGCGCGAACCGGCTCATTCATTCATTCTGTGTGGAAATATTAACTTTGCGCACGAGTTTATTACCATTATTACTGTAAACACAGAGGAACTTACTTGGATGTTTGCTAGAACATAGATCTTTGTTTATGTAGATGATGTGAAGAAACGTGTCTGTGCGTCTTGGTGGAGACTTTTCATGACATGATGTTGGAGTCTCCAGACGCAGCGCGCGCCCCGCAGCCCTGTGCGCAGTCTGTCTGTGAAGCTTTTGCTCTCCTACAAGTTATATAAGGTGTACTTTCACGTGTCATTTTGGAGAAATCTACAATAAACGCAGATAATGAAACACCTCCAGCTGCCGTGTCGACACCGGTGAGGGTGCGCGCGCGCTCCAAGCGCGACCACTCAGCCTTTGGAATCGATGAGACCATTGGACATGATCCGGCTTTGTGTGGACTGGACTGCACAGTCCCGATCGACCTGCAGCCCCCTCTGTGGAACAGTTTGACCGCTGCTTCTGTATGCACGCGTGATGCACGGCTCCCCAGAGCGCAGCAATAGTGCCAAACTGGAAAATTATTATTTCTGAAAACGGCTGATAAGCCATATCCTAGATCGGAAAACTATATCTGTTTCTAAATAAATGCTCTGCGTGTTACACTATTTATTATAACCTCCAGTAAGGCTGAATGAATCCGTTCCTGTTAAATTTATTTTTGGCACAACGTTGCGCGTCCTTTATTCCACTGCGTCATGTGGATGTAATACTTGTTAATCGTGTGTTTGGAGGGAATATTAATCATTTTCACATCTTGAACTGTTAATAATAATAATAATAATAATAATAATAATAATAATGAATTCAATTTATAACGCACTTTTCATTAATGGAAATCTCAAAGTGCTACAAGGTGCAACATATTTGAATGTCAATAAGACAAATAATAAAACAATTAAAATCAACAACAGTATCAACTCAGATCAAAAGTAGAATCATGAGGAGTAAAGTATGCTCGGTTGAAAAGAAAGGTCTTCAAGCCGCTCTTAAAGTCAACCACAGACTGTGGGGCTTCAGTTTCTCTGAAACACCTGTAAGTGTCGCCAAAGGAACAAGAACCACAGAAACGTGCGTACGCCTGCTCGGGAGCTTGCGTGGATATGTACCTGGATGCGCATATATTCACGTTCAGTTCAGTTTTGATACATACGGGCTTTTGCGTGGAAAGTGACGTGCGCAATGTTTTTGTGCGCACGCATGGTTGATACATGAGGCCCCTGGTCCCTCACAGATCTAGTTGCCATCCTCACTTCAAAGTCTTCTCCCAACAGCTCGTCCAGCGCCGACATTTTCTTCTTTTTACAAGGTGGTTCATCATCTGAAATAGAAAACATGCACCATATATTACTGGCTATGTTTGCCATGAAGTTGTTTTTTTACTGACTTTACCATTTTATGTAAAAATCTTCATCTGATGTTCAGAATTTATTTATGTAGGGACTCGTGTAAAAGATGTATCATTATCATCATCATGATTATTATTGAACTCTTTCTGTGCATGCAGATTCTCTCATTATAGTGAATGTGTTTTATGCTGATACAATGACTGCAGCACAAGTTTAAGACAAAGTCAGCTCATTCTTGATCACAAGTTATAAAACACAAACCTTTATGCTCATCTTGGGTCTGGGGTGCATCATTGCAGCCGTCCAAATCTCCATTTGCAGGTTCAGTCTGCACTGGACCTCTCTGAACTGAATCCCCCGTTACCTAGAAATAAAACATGACATTACATTTAGTGTACACTGTACAGTATGGTTAAATGCAGTGTAAACAATCAAAAAACAGTAGGCAGAATAAATCTAGTGACAGCAACAAAACACAGCAGACTGTAAGATGTATTTTAACATGAGTGTTGGGGGGTTTACCTTGTGATGAAGGGATGTTGTTTTTGCTGATAGGTTTGTGAATGTCGTCTCTGCATCATGGCTACTGTTGTAGCTTTATGCTTCTTATTAATCTTGTATGGCTGTGGGTCATAGTCATGCAGCTTATATTATAGGTGAAGGCTGAGACAACGCAGTTCGGGTCCAACAACGTGTTTATTCTTCTGTGTAACAACAAGACTGTTCATCCATTCTGTGGGCTCATTGACAGGAGTTATCACTGCTACTGAGGAAGGGCAGGGACTTAAAACGGGGGTCCAGAGCTACTGCAGTGTGGAAGAGATCTTCAAGGCCTGTGTAGCTCCAGCTCGTGATGAACTATCAATGAGTTGCCCATAAAATTTAGTGATAACGTTACCCGTCGCTTTGTGTGTGGCAGCTGCATGATCCTGCTCATTGTTATGAGGCTTGAAAAGTTGTTGGTCGAGGTTTGTTGTGCTACCAG
>JBBPBX010029228.1:0-36019 GCA_038048925.1 Garcialebias charrua | reverse complement strand
TACCGTTTAGCATTAGCTCGGCTCAAAGTACTGGACTCTCTTCCACAAAATAAACGTATTTTTACACCGCAGAAAATACTGTCAATGAGCTAAAACACAACCAAGCTAGCTCTCACGCCCCCAGGGGAGGCAGCACACTCAACTGTGTACAACAACGGACTTTACGTCAAACGGAACCGGAGTACATCCGGTCCAAGCGAAGTGGGTTTTTCCCGAACCTCGGCAAACACGTTGTAACAGATTAGGTAAAATGGAGCAGCAAATGTGTGAAACAGACCTTCAACAGCAAACCGCAGATGTAATAAGATGAAGCAGTGGTGACACGGCGGTCACAAAATGAACAATGCAAGCAGCCTCGTGACACGTAATGAAACGTCTCACAAAAACAAACAAAACATTTATCACTCAGCAGCTTCAAACAGACGTTGAAATGTGAAATATCAAATAATTCTATCGGCAAAATAATCCAGACAATGCCACGATCAGCAACTCCCGGACACTCCACCAGCCAGAACTATTCTTATAAGACCAAAACCAGGATGCAAAACTAATGCCAACAACACCGTAACAAAAATAAGCTACAAAAACAACTTATCAATTTAATCTTTCAGAAGACCCGTACGCGGGCCACCAATAAATGTAACAATATAGGAGTTATTAGTCAGTTTACTGACTTACCTATAGTTTAGACGTGCAGGTATGAGCAGACTTTTATCTGCACAAACTTGCCACCAAGTTCACGGGGTCTCAACTTTTTCAGAATAAATCAACAAATCTAACGATGTGATTAGCCAGAAATGTAATTTCACGCTTAGACTTCAATTTATGTTGGTCTACCAAAAAATAGACCTTTTATTGAAACTATCACAAAAATTACATAAACATTTGTATCGATATTAGCTCTGATTTAATAACTACGTTGACAAGAATTCAAATTAAAACAAACAGACAGTTGGACCTTTCTGTTGGCACATTACTTAAAGTTTACCATGATGAAAATAAACATAAGGAGGAGTTTAAGGAGGAAGAAGATGAAAGCTAAGTTAACTGAAATTAATTATTTGAAACAACCAGGGTAGCACCTTCCCATACGGTTCAGCTGGGCTTCCCACACGTTCAGGACACAATCAACGCCTCGTTACCTGTTGACGATACGTCTTGGAGATAAGAGTTGAAGTTTGTGGACATTAAAGGACTGTGTTGTCCCGTTCACGTCCAGACGACCTCCGCGCGTGTGAGCTGATTCAGACGAGTGAGAAGAACCGCTTCTCCCGGCAGGAACAGAGCCAGCTACTGGCTGAACTTTCAAAGTAAAACTTCAGAAAACAAACTCTTTCAGAAATGAGTGTTGAGGCACAGCAAGGCTTTGCCGTGACTCTCAGCTGAGACGTGGGTCGAGTTGGCACAATGACCGGGCGTCTCCAGCTTTTCCCAAAGGAGAGCAACCAGTTGTCAGTTAGTTGTCTTCCAAAAACTCTAAACCAAAATCCAGGAAGTGCCCCTTAAGAAGGGGGTGTGACTTAGTCCCATACTTCCTGCTGATTGGTTGTTGCACCCCTAGAGAGGGTGTGACTTTGCAAATGAGTGAGTTTGAGTGACAGATGATAGGGTAGACAAAACATAGAAAACATACGTGAGAAGATGCAGGTGCATGTGCACAAGTCCGTACTTTGTTTTGAGAACTGATTCATTGTTTTTAGAAAGGACGGGAGACCGAAAGCAAGCTATGTCTAGCACTTTTCCTTTGAAACAAAAACAGTTCAAACAAATACGAAGGATTGTTCCTTCAACTTTCGACACTTATTCTGCCTAGAGCAGACAGTTCAAAACATGATCATTCTGAGATGTTCTCTTAACTTTGTCATATTTAAAATATACCAGTTTAGTAAAATCATCATTGAAATGACAAAAATACTGTTTGATCAATTCTGAATTAACACACATTAAAGAGAAAGTTCAATCTGATTAATTAGTGTCCATTAATTCATAATAATTGTTAAAATATATAAGTGTCCATCTGTCTCCTTGAGGTTCAAGCAAGTGTAACACTGAGTGATTCAGAGAGGTGTAGAGAGGTGTACTTGAAGGTCAAGACAGAAATATCAGAGGCTAGGTGTATCACTACACTATTATGTCAGCCAAACTGTTCGAGGAGCTAAGGACCGCCACTAACAGTGTTGACAGCCAAATACCCTTCGAGAAATGTGCTATTGAACTGCAGGGCCTCGCAGGGACGAGAACAACCCTGACAGCTATAGCTATGGTTCACATGCAGATTGGCGAAATGACACTATGCCACCTGGTATTTGTGTCTACACTTGACTCTTTCCCATTTTTGGTTGGCCAAGATTTTATAAACCGCTTCAACGCAATTATAGATTATGGTCAACAGACAATGTGGGCAACAGTGAGTAAACCCCTGCCAATAAAAGTGCATCCTAGTTGTGATACAGACTGCCTAACCGCAGGTACCGCAGAGGACAGAAGGGACCCCTCATCCGAGTACAAGAGCCCGGTATGTGAACTTTCAAAAACAGGTGAGGCAGAAGAGACCCAACAGTTGGACCAGACTCTGGCCCAACAAGAGAACCTCCTCTGCGAACTGGAACAATCAGCACAGACTGAACACTACCTACCACAGGTAGAAGAAGGTGTGGAGGCCCAAGGATCCCACACCGAAGTGGCTGTACTGTCTTCTGGGACAGGTAATTCAGCAATCAGCCAAGCTTTCATTGAAACCTTGGTTCAAGAGCATTTATGTCCAGAATATGACAGTCAACCAGATGCTGACAGTCACTTGGACATCATTGTTACAGATGGCGAGGGCCCCTCTTCAGACAAAGGGGGGCAAACTCACACAACAACGACAGTGACCCATCGCAGACTGACAAATCAGACACACCTGTGACTGCACTGACGTTTGAGACACACCTAAATTACACGGAAAGAGGTAAACGTATGAAGACACGTTGGCCGAAACCTGTAAGGTTCCTGTGTACTGTCTACTCTCAGCTGCGAAAACAGCTTAAAGGACAACACCCACCATGACAGTAACAATTCACCATATTGAACTATTACTGTAGTAGAATATTTCGTCTATTTTCATTTTTGCATTTGGGCCAGGCGAGGGTTAAAAAAAAAAAAAAAACGAGTCCCGAATGAATCCGGAAACGCGGCCGAAAAGTGTCGAAGTGTGGAGTGACTTTTGTCACGTCTCCACCCAGAAGGAAGGGATGAGTTTCCATGGAGGTTTATGAGAGTGAGAGTAAAACTGCATATTTCCTGGTGCATTTTTGTGTACAGCTGGACCAGTGCTCTGTTTTTATTTTTTATTTATTTTATAGACCTTTTTAATAAGATATAACACCGCTGCGACTGTTGCTGGCTGCTCTCCTCTCCTCTGCCCAGAGAGGAGCGAGCCGCGCGGCTTCTCCCGTCTTCTCCCTGGCTCCCCGTTCCGCTGCGTCAGCTTTGAAGTTCGTGCCGGGGCTCGGTTCTGTCCCAGCCTTGTTGCTGGAGCACGGGGAAGCACGGGAGAGCACGGGGGAGCACGCGCGCTCAGAGCTCCGCGCCGCGGCTGCCTTTCTGTATCCCGACCTGTCTGGTCAGGGGAGAGAATAAAAAGCCGATGCGGAAATTAATGAATTTGTCGCGATCAAGCGAATTAAACTAGTATGTCTACGTGGATGCTGCTCAGAATATGACAGACATCAGTGAGCGACCGCTTCTCTTTTTTTTTTCCTCTCTTAGAGCAGCGGTCATGGAAGTTGATGAAGGCTTATTATAACTCCGCCTGTAACTCCAAGGCGGAATCTTTAGTGATGTGAATGCCCATATTTGGAGAGGGGCAGATCTTCCCGGAGCTTCTGCTAAAATCTGCTATAAATCATGAAATAACACATTTAGCGTTATTTCTCTACAATATAAATAAACGCTCCTGTATTATTTTTAAATAAACTAATAAATATTAATGGCGATGCAATTTGAAAACATGGTGGGTCATGGACTTTAAACTAAACAATGGCATCCTAACTTGTGCCCATGGACGGACGTCCTCACCTGTGTTTGTGGTCCCCCATAACCACAGGGGGGTGATGTTAGGTCATGCCCATGTCCAAGACAAAGATTTATATGACTCCACAAATTACAAAGATCTCACAAACTCACCGACTTCATGGGATAATAAGGTCGTCCAAACACAAATTAGTAAATAAACTAATCAGGTTTAAACTACCATATTTTCCACCCTATAAGTCGCATTGTCCAACTTGAACTTAGAAACGCTAAGTCTAACACCCACAACAAAAAACTAACCTTAACAACCGTTTAAATCCACGAGATTTAATTTGACCTCGGTTATAAAGTTGAGACCTGTTTTTCTTGTGTGTTGCACTTTGGAATCTGACGACAAGAGTGTGTCGAAGCAGTGAAACGTTGTTTCCTTGTTGTTTAGTCATTACTGTTGTCATTATTTGAGATATTGTTTTGGTTCTGAACACTCCCAGCCAAAAAGGTTTTGTATTAACATTGGTTAATGCATGATATGGATTTAACTATGCCAACATGCAGTTTGTTTTGTTAAATCTCAATCGTTGAAGAGTCAATGTAGTTTAAAGCTACTCAAGGTACCATAAACTACACTGGTCTCACAATTTCTAAATTGAACCGATTCGATCGATTCTATTCTAGATTATCTATTCATTTTGATGAGTCTCGCCATAGACTTCAAAATTTATTAGGAATACCAAATCCTACGTCGTTCGTCTAAAAGACAACAGACATTTAGACCAAACTATATTTCCTTTTTCTATTTTAGTTTAACCTAAACTAAGTAATGAATGGAGGAATAGTTTGGAAAGAAGAGGCCTTTGTTACAGAAGCCCTCCTGAACCTTCTAAAGGTATAGATCCCTATATCTGCTTTTTACAGCATTGATCCACCCCTTAATTCGTAATTGTAGCTGATCTAAACCATGATAGCTTACACAACAGGTGCATATGGGTAGGGCCTAATGTAAAATCCCAATCATAAGCCCACCTAATAAACCACATAATTGCATGACACATAGAACCAGAGTGGCACTAACTGGAAGCCAAACAGCCAACAACCTTCGATGTGGGGACCTGCAGCTCCAATGCTTGGTCTTCAACCTTCATCCAAGGGTCACCTCCTCTGCGTCAATCGAGGGATCCCCTTTACATGCTGATTATAAAAACAATTGTTGCTGATCAATCAACAAAAGTAATCGTGGTGGAATTACTGCTGTGGATTTACCACTGTGGATTATAAGCCTTTGTTTTCCAAAGGATTAAAAGCTTACCGCAATGGGATTACCTACGAACAGTATGGAATTTCCAAAAACTTTATGGGATTATAATTTTTGATTTTCTTCTTCCACTTGCTGGATTACTTCAAGATCAGAGACAGTTCAAGGTATCCTTTCGTGTTGGACCTCATCCCCAAGGACGGGCGATAACTTCCAAAAGGGAGGAGATGTAATGGACCAGACGGTGGTCTCTGATACACCTTTGTCTTTTTGAACTGTTCAGTGATGCTTTTTGCTGACCCTATCAGTAAACAGACATTTACTACAATTTATTCCATTAGTTGTAATCTGAGAACATATATAGTCACTCACAAAGAAACTATTGGCTTCTTTAATTTTACAGGTAGTCCCCGATTTACGAGCGAGATCCGTTACAACGAGGCGCTCGTAAACCGGAAATCTCGTAATTTGGAACGGCCGCCATTTCTCTCGTAAATCCGGAATTTCGCTCGTAAATTGGAACGGTTTTCGCTAGCGCGACTACAAACACTCTATTTTCATCCAAAAACTGCTTATGAGTGCATAAAAATGATCGGAAACGTGTGTCCATATGCTTAGCTAACTAACTGTGGTGAAAAAACACATGAAAACTCAGTATTTTTTTCGTTTTTTCCAAAAATTCGCAGCTCGTAAGTCTGGAACCTCGCAGATCAGAGCGCTCGTAAATCGGGGACTACCTGTATTCTAATGTAATCAAAAGAATAACATTTTGTCATGTTCATGATATTTGCTATTATGCTGTGTTATTCTTTATGTGGAGCATTACTGTGTTACTTGACCATATAATGGTGTCAGAGTTGAATTTTATGTCAAATTGTGCTTTTCAGATTTGTTTTAGAAGTGTTAAGACGCTAATCCAAGTATTTTACCTCTTGGAGACTATGCGTCTGTCTTTTTCCTAAACATTTCTCTCTGCTTCTGGCTGTAACCTTGAATCTTGATAACAGCAAATGAACTCCTCGACTGGTTCTTCTGAACCAATCGGAGAGGGACAAGTCACTGATCTCAGATCCTCTACTAAGGGTTCCAAGCTCTTCTGAAACCTCTAGTTCCTGTAAGGAAGAGGAGATGTGAACTTTCTCTTTAAGCTGTCGGACGTTTGGTCAAGAGCCAAAGACCTTCGTTCTTCAGTAAGGGCTAATAACATGCTTGTTATCAGTCCACTTTGAACCGAGCATCAGCTCAGAACTTTGAATTAAATTCCTTTCTGGAATAACTTATCTTGAGCCAAAAACCATGACTTCCATGACTTCTGCCGACTAAAGCAAGTATCACCGACACTGACAAGGTAAACACGTTTGGAGTCCAGCTTGGACTTGCGGGACCTACGACTCGTTTACGTCCAAGGCTGATCACAGCTCTTTACCAGAATCGAGGCGGACGTCTTAAGGTAAAGGAGCAGCTGTTTGCTTATTGGAGGTGTGATGATACCTTACCTGGATGTGTATGGAAGAGTGTCATCTGGTTTTATAAATGCAACATAAATTTCCCTCTTTACAACCCCTCCAACCTCTTGTATTCCTCCGATTTCCTTCTCCTTCATTCTAAGCTGGAAACTACATTTTAAGCTAAGAGCCACAGATAAAAAGCAATATGTCAACTAATGAGGTAAACTGAAAAAGAAAGGAATCCGTAAATTACTATTCAATCTGAATAAGTAAAAAATTAAGGTAAAGGGTGTCAGTTTAATACTGACCTCCAAAATATCCTACACTTAAAAAAGATCAACAAGCTCATGAAGAAGGCTGGCTCAGTTCTGGGGACTCCTCTAGAACTTTTGGAGATGATTGTACAAAGAAGGATTCTTCATAAAATCAGTGTTGTTTTTGACAGCCATTTTGATATCAGTTTTAGTCATACTGTAGTCTTTTAGACTAAAATACTTCTTAGTTTTAGTCTGTTTTAGTCATTTCTATATTTAATGGTTTTAGTTCAGTTTAAATCGACAAAAACTTAAAAAATTTAAGTCTAGTTTTAGTCTTTAAAAAAAAGAAAACATATTAGTCAGCTAAAAAAAGTTAATTTTGGGTTTAGTTCCTCTTTAAAGTATGTTGAACAAACAGGCAACACATAGGCAACATACAAAATGAAGGTAAAAAACAGAATATAGACATAAAAACGTCGCACAATTCATAATCAAAATAATAATAAATGGAGCACTGAGTTTGTCACTGAAGATTATAGAATTTATCTGACAATACTTTATGCAGTTATTATAAATCAAGTCAGCTGTTTTGTCGACCAGTCATCATCTCGAAGGGAGATAGTTTTTATTTTAATCACGATGGTTACTGAACAACACGATAAAAATCCACTTTTTGGATGAGTTTTGTACCTGGATGTGACAAACGCTGAAATAACTTTATTTATTTACTCTCTGAAGAAAAAGAACGGCTTTTTCTCTTGTACGTGTGTAAGGAGTCACGGCTGAGTTCTTAACTCAAGTAGTCATGGGAGTTGTAGTTCTTTCCCTCTGACCTATCACAGTGTGTCTACACAGCCCCGACAACCAATCACAGAACTTGTAGTCGTCATGGGAGTTGTAGTTCTTTCCCTCTGACCTATCACTGTAGCTGTGTCCCAATCCGACGGCTGCATGGGTCTGAGGCCGCATTTGAAGGCCGCTGACGTCACAGCGATGCGCCAAGGCCTGTCCCAATTCGAAGACTGCTTCGATGCGGCCGACGAATGCGGCCTTCTTTTCCCCGAATTTGAAGGACGGGTCCGGTGGATCCTTCCAGACGGAGGCTATCCCAAAATGCATTGCGTTTACTCTGCGCGTGCGCATTGAGGGAACATTTTGGATGAACGTAATGGCGGACGAAGCGACAGAATACACTTTTAAATGTAAGTTATGTTAAAATGTGGGATTAAAAAATTAAAAGCCTAAAGCGGTTATGATTTATGACATAAATGATTAAAGCGGATGTTAGTCATTTGCGTAGATATTTTTTATATCTTTTGTCAGCTCGTACAGCGGGTCCCGTCGTATTATCGCTGCTAAGCTAATTTTATTCTTCTGTTTTTTAGGGAGCAAGGAGCAGACCGAGGCTTTTATTAAGCTTCGGAATAAAAACAGCCACCTATTTACGGGGGCTAAAAATTCTGCAGCTGTGGCGTGGAGGTACAAGATTCATCTTATGCTTCTGAGTACAGTTTCATTAACCCTACTGTACATAACCTGCAACCTCTTGTGTTGTGCTGTGAAAACTGTTTTTCAATGTGGGTTTAAGACATTATTTTCCATGTTTCCCCTCTTCATTCATTTTATGTTGATGTTATTAGGGTAATTTTGGAGAAGATGTGCCTGCAGGATAAAGTAACTCCTCTGCAGGCTAAAAAAAATGGGACAATTTAAAGAAGAAATACAAAGTATGTACATGTGTAATGAATTATATAATTTGTACGTGCTCTGTTGATACAAACCAGATTCTAAAAAAGTTGGGACACTAAACAAATTGTGAATAAAAACTGAATGCAATGATGTGGAGGTGCCAACATCTAATATTTTATTCAGAATAGATCACAGATCTAAAGTTTAAACTGAGAGAATTTATCATTTTAAATGAAAAATATGTTGTTTCAAAATTTCATGGCGTCAACAAATCCCAAAAAAAGTTGCGACAAGTCCTGAACATAGTTCTCTGCATTAATGGTGCCTTTCCAGACATGCAAGCTGCCCATGCCACAAGCGCTCATGCAACCCCATACCATCAGTGAGGCAGGCTTCTGAACGGAGCGTTGATTGGCGTTCCAGCCACTTATTGCTACTTGTCCCAACTTTTTGGGGGTTTGTTGACACTGTGAAATTTTGAATCAACATATTTTTCCTTTAAAATGTTACATTTACTTAGATTAAACTTTTGATCTGTCATCTATGTTATGTTATGCATAAAATATTGACATTTGCCATCCCCACGTCATTCAGTTTTTATTCACAATTTGTTTAGTGTCCCAACTTTTTTGGAATCTGGTATGTACTTGTAAACTTTAAAAAAAAAAAAGTTTGTTGCTCTTTTTGCCAACTGTGATATCTTATTTCCTCTGTTCAGGACTGCAAATATCCAGGGTCAGGGGAAGGAGTGAGTGGGAAGCCCACTGCTGCGACATGGCCCTGGTTTGTCCTCATGGATGAGGCGTTAGGACAGAGACCTTGCATTGCACCTCCTGTCCTAATTTCCTCCATCCGTGAGGACACTCCAGGTCCAAGCACAGCAGTGGGTGACCAGGACGACAGGGCTGAGGAGGAGGAAAGAATGGAACAGAGACGAGGAAGAAAGAGGAAGAACAACAGAGAGGATGAGTTAATGGACTTAATCAGAGAAGATATGAAGCTGCAGAGGGAAGATATGAAGCTGCAGAGGGAGGCAGAAGAGAGAAGGTTGAATGAAAGTAGGGAGATGATGGAAAGATTATTTAGTATTCTAGAAAAAAATGCAAATACCGGTAAATAAATTACCGGTATATTTATGAGTTTGAAAAATGTGTTGGTCTTTGTTTTGTTCTAATTTTGAAAAAATAAATTGATTACAAAAACTAGTTGTCTATAATTCATTTTATTAACAGTAAGTTAATTCAAAACAACAAAAAGTTCTGTGGCTGCCAGCTCTGCAAACCCACAGGACACCACCTGCAGGTCCTCTGGGTTTTTAGGCAGGTGGATGACACCACGATGGACAGCAGAACGAGGCGTCCCAAGCTCCACTGACCACCTGCAAGATGCACCTGCCAGCCAGAAAACAGTTGTCGCCCCCAACCATGTCATGAATCCAGGTCCAGGAGATGAAGCAACACCTCCAGAGACTCCCTGCATCATCACAAATCCAGTCTAGGATCTTCTTGGTTAAAGTAACGGTCCAGGACTGGGATATTCAGATTAATCCTACAGTACAAGGGTCTGGTCTGGTTCAGGACATGTAGAGAACAACAAAACATTTAGTTTAAGATTTAATTTTTTTTTTATAAGATATTAAAGTATTTTTTTCATTCATTCAACCTTTATTTAGTCAGGTAAATCTTATTGAGCCTCATGGCTCATTTACGAAAGCGACCTGCTAAAGCTAAAGAACGATGAACAGCAATGGTAGAATTTCCTTAAACAATAGAAAACAAAAGAGAAAAAAAAAGAGAAATACATTTTTTTAAATTAAATATTAAAGTATTATATTATCATAATAATGAGGTTTAATCTACTGATGCTCAATGAAAACACTTGAGTGCTATTTTATTTTAATAAAATAGATGAAAGACCCTGTTTTTAACTTTTTTTTTTACAACCCCTTTATGTACTAATGGATTTTATACAATAAAATATTGGGAAATGTTATGCTGTATTCTAAATTTCAAATAAGTTACAGTATTTAAAATTTTAAATAAGTTATAAATATTATTCTAGTATATTGTTTTATTAAATTATTAGTAAATAAGATAGATTTTTGATTTATTTATTATGCACAAGTTAACAAAGTTAATACTGACAATGAAATTATCCATGAAACTACCGTTTATAGCCAAAAAAAAAAAGTAAGTTGGATATATCTGTCAGCAGAATATATAAAACATGCCACCAGCAGCAATAAAGTTCTGTATTTCCTCTAGAATTAAAAAAAGCCGTAAAAACAACAGCATTTCAAGCTCCTTTCTTCCTCTGGGCTGAGCGCCGTCACGGTTGCTAGGCAACATGACGTACTCCGACGTAACCGTGAAGGCTAGACCTGTCCCAATTCAAAAGAAATTCACAGCCGCGGACTTCCGGTCTACCTGGTCTTTGAAGGACCCGGCCTCCCTGTACCGGGTAGGCCGGGTCCTTGGTAGTATGCAGCCGTCGGATTGGGACACAGCTTGTGTCTCTACAGCCCCGACAACCAATCACAATACATAAACAAACGCCACGGCCATTTTGAACAGAAAGTAGCCATCAGTTAGCAAAAGTTTCCGGACTTTTCAACACATAAAAACGCTTATAAACAGAGCAGTAAAATTCTGAAATATAGCAAATCACATTCTACAGTTACACTAAGATCAACGCTCAGCAACACAGCGATTCAACTGTCGAAAACAACGACGGACTCTCTCGGAACCGTCTCGAACCGTTCGGTCCACAGCAGATCCTGGACACACCAAACCACTGAGCAGAAAAAGTTTCTGACAGCATGTGCTTGTTTACCCGCTTCAAATGCAATAACTACACAACAGCACTTCCTCGCAGTTGTTATAAATGAGCTTATTAGGCAAAAAGTTGACGCGGAGGTCAAACGTGAATGCGCTATTCTGTGACAAGTCAGCAGCAGTGAGTCCAAACAAACAGAACCAGAACCTGACCCACACACACAGCAGCGACAATTCTATAACCAAACAGCTTCAAACAAGGACAGGATTTATTAAAAAAAATACATACATTCGGTTCTTCTCTCACAGTTGGGTTAAATACTAAGTCCATAAATCTTTTCTGGGCTGGCGGCCGGCCGGCCACCGACCGAGCTCCTTTGTGCAACATGCTGCTGCAGGATCTTCCATGGTCCAGTTTGAAAAGGAAGTCACAGGTGAGCGCGCAGCGCGTGGCCACACCGCGGTGGTGGGCGTGACCAAACAGCTGACTTTCCGACACAGAATATAATTATGGGCACTTGGGCAGAAATATAAATTATTGATTGAACGAAACATTTTCGTTCAGTCTCGTCTCGTCTAACGAAAACTCACACACATTTCGTCACGTTTTAATCATTAAAGAGCAATGATTATTTAGTTACCGTTTCATTATTGTCATGAAAAAAGGGGGCGTTGACGAAAAATGTACGTCAGCGTTACGTCAACGAAAATAACACTGCATAAAATGAAGAACATTATAGACAACCTTCAGCATCCTCTTCATCAGACTGTCATACAACAACAGTGTATTCAGTCAGAGGAATTGAATTTGATTTTATTTGAATTTGAATTCTGCTAATAATGTGGTTTACTGCAATCAACAGTCAGGAGTGGTGGTGCAATGGTTAGAGATGGTGGGCCTGTGATCGGAAGATCGTTGGTTTAAGCCCCGGTACTGACAACATCAAAAAATTTGGGTGGAAAAAGGTGAAACACCCACACTTGCCTCCACCCTCATTCACCCCACTCTGGGCCTCTGAGCAAGGCCCTTAACCCCCACCATCTGCTCCCTAAACAGGTCTCTCTTGAAAATGAGTTAGTGTGGCTCAATCAGACTACCTGGCTAAATAAAGGGTAAATGGGAGAGAAAAAAAAAGATGATCAGATCATTCACCCACCTAACATAAACTCATTGCAACTCTGACAGCCCTGTTGAGACACATTATCATATATTTATTTATATATACAGTATGTATAGTGGTGCTAAATGTAACAAATTAAAGAATAAAATGAAAAAAACACCAGTATGCTATATATTTTACAGTAAAAGTGTCATCTGGTTTATTATCTTTGGTTCCAAGGAACTGCAACAGTAATGTTTAAAATAATTTATATTTCAAGATCAACAACAAACAACAGATGAAATAACTTAGATGTGTAAAAATAAATTAAACTGTGCAAAAACGTCATAAAATGAAATAAAAAATATCAAGGAAATACATGTACCATACTTATATTAACTTGTTGTTAACTTGTTGACAACAACTTGTTGTTAGCTGAACTTTTAGCCCCAGAGGAAAACAGACGAGGCAGCACGCATGCACATTAGTGAAGGTTCAAAAATTCACAGCGCCATCTAATGGCCCGGCATGGTAACTACAGTGAATTCATGAGGGCGGGGGGAGTCATATTCACAGAATTTGCTCGTGTCAACGCAAATCTTTTTCCTCTAATTAACATACCCAAAACCTCAGTTTCCTCCCACCATGTCCGTGTAAATAGGGCCTTATATCTGGGAAACTAAACAGCCACTGGTCAAAAGGATGGCCCAGCACAGAAGATCAACATTATCAGGCCACGACTCTGCAGTCTACACTTATCTCCAGGCCAGCGGTCACTCTTTCAGTGATGAAGATGTTCACATCCTTGATAGAGAGGAACACTAGCTATGTTTACATGGACATAAGTAATCGGATCAAACGGCTGATCGGATCAAAAGTGCGTCATGTAAACACCCTGGTCGGGTTATTCTTTGTGTATTCGGCGTGATCCGGCCTAATTTGTGATCCGTTCGAAACGGGTGGTTTACGCCGATCCGTAGCCCGATGTGTGCGCATGTAAACACATTTTCTGTTCCTTTTATCGGACTGCACAAAACTGTCCTGACTGCGCATGTGCGCAGCTGCGCACCCCCCCCCCCCCCTCCCCTCCTCTACGTGTTTCCTTTTCCGCCTGGCTAGTGTGTAGATGTTAACATGGCGGCCAAGCAGAACTGGTCGATGAGCGATACCACATTTCTAATAGAAACGTTAAAAGAGCTCAAAATTATTGAACGCCTTGACGGTCGAAAGTGTACACTGTTAAAATAAATAGGGTGGTTAGACTTAAAAACTTGAGTTCAAAAGCTGCCTTAAAACCACAAGTTAACGCAACTTCAAATAATGTTTTTCTCCAACTTAGGATGGCAAGCTAGAAAAGTAGCCCAATTTATGATAAGTCATTGTTTAAATATGATACCATAAGTTGAAATGACTAACTATAGAACATTATACATTCTCCAAAAATTGAGTACTCTTGTCAAGTAAAATTACAATCATATTCTATTTGAACTCAAATACTAAAGTTATACCCTTGTCTAATTAACGTTTATTTGTTGTATGAACTTCATACTCTGAGTTTAAACAACTTGCAAATTTACATTATCCATTCATAAAAACTTGTTTTCATTTGTTAAAGTAACAAACATTTATATATACTTTCAACTCTCATTTTAAAGTTAAACTGAAATACCAATTCCCTTTTTGAGTTAATTTAACTCAAGATTTTAAGGCAGCTTTTGAACTTAAAATAGCAATTTAAGTAAACAAACATTTCCAAATTTCACTTTCTCCACTAAGAATGCCAAGTTCACAATTTTTCTAAAATAATTACACCAAATACACTTCCAATTCAAATATCAACCATTTATTTTGATCTTTTTCTTTCAAATGCAGATGATACAAGACGTAAAAGAAAACATTTGTCCAAGACAAGCTGAAGTGTTGACATTTATAGGACCGAAACTGACAAAAAATATTTTTTTTGACAAATAAACACACATACAGGTAGTCCTCGACTTACGAAGATCCGTTCCTGCGCGGCGCGGAACATGCATTCCTATGCGACGCAGTAAACCCGTTTTTCAACGTGAGACAAAACAAGCGTATACATACTGTACCATAAATATGTACATTACTTTATTTCCAAGCGGTTAGCTAACACAGTACCCTAAACAATTATCAAAAAACACATAAAATACTGCACAGTACGTTTAATTATGAAATAAAATAGTAAAAAAAAATAGTAGTGTACTGTACTATAAAAAAAGAGAAGAAAATGTCCTTACTTTTATGGAAGGGGCGTTGTAGGGGAGGGAGAAAAGCTTAGTGGGCGGGAGCTGCAGAAGGTGCTGATGCAGGTGAGTGAGAAGGGGCAGGTGAGTCCAGAAAGGCAGCTGAGGTGGAGGGGCAGGTGATGCAGAAGGTGTTGGTGATACAGGTGCAAGTGAGTGAGGAGGGGCATGTGAGTCCAGAAAGGCAGGTGAGGTAGAGGGGCAGGTGATGCAGAAGGTGCTGGTGATACTGGTGCAAGTGAGTGAGGGGGGCAGGTGAGTCCAGAAAGGCAGCTGAGGTAGAGGGGCAGGTGATGCAGAAGGTGCTGGTGATACTGGTGCAAGTGAGTGAGGGGGGCAGGTGAGTCCAGAAAGGCAGCTGAGGTGGAGGGGCAGGTGATGCAGAAGGTGCTGGTGATACTGGTGCAAGTGAGTGAGGGGGGCAGGTGAGTCCAGAAAGGCAGCTGAGGTGGAGGGGCTGGTGATGCTGGTGCAGGTGAGTGAGGAGGGGCAGCTGAGGTGGAAGGGTAGGTGATGTAGAAGGTGCTGGTGATGCTGGTGAGTTAGGGGGGGCAGGTGAGTCCAGAAAGGCAGCTGAGGTGGAGGGGCAGATGATGCAGACGGTGCTGGTGATGCTGGTGCAGGTGAGTCCAGAAAGGCAGCTGAGGTGGAGGGGCAGGTGATGCAGAAGGTGCTGGTGAGTGAAGAGGGACATGTGCGTCAGGAGAGGCAGCTGAGTTATATAAAATAAAATAAATTTTAAAAAGAGAAAAAATGTCATTACCTTTATGGAGAGACAGGTGATCCAGAAGGTGCTGGTGATGCTGGTGCTGGTGAGTGAAGAGGGACATGTGCGTGAGGAGAGGCAGCTGAGTTATATAAAATAAAATAAATTTAAAAAAGAGAAAAAATGTCATTACCTTTATGGAGAGACAGGTGATCCAGAAGGTGCTGGTGATGCTGGTGCTGGTGAGTGAAGAGGGACAGGTGAGTCAGGAGAGGCAGCTGAGTTATAAAACAAAAAGAAAAAAAGAAAAAAAAGAAAATGTATTTACCTTTATGGAGGGACAGGTGATGCAGAAGGTGCTGGTGATGCTGGTACTGTGTGAGTGAAGAGGGACAGGTGAGTCAGGAGAGGCAGCTGAGTTATATTAAATTAAATTAAATTAAAAAAAGAGAAAAAATGTCATTACCTTTATGGAGGGACAGGTGATCCAGAAGGTGCTGGTGATGCTGGTGCTAGTGAGTGAATAGGGACAGGTGAGTCAGGAGAGGCAGCGGAGTTATTTAAAAAATAAATAAATAAAAAGAAAAGAAAATGTCTTTACCTTTATGGAGGAACAGGTGATGCAGAAGGTGCTAGTGAGTGAAGATGGACAGGTGAGTCAGCTGAGTTATTTAAAAAATAGAAAGAAAAAAGAAAAAAAAATCTTTACCTTTATGGAAGGGCAAGTACCGGTAATGCAGAAGCTGCTGGTGATGCTGGTACAAGTGAGTGAGGAGGGGCAGGTGAGTCCAGAAAGGCAGCTGAGGTGGAGCTCCCTGATCTGCTATACTCTTGGGCACGCGCCCAGCCTGAGCAAAGACAAACGCTTGATAAATTACTGTCCAATTCAGAATACAGTTTAATGTGTAATATAATCTTAATTTAATCTTTAATCTAAATAAACAGCATTCTTTACAATAAATAAACTATACTAACAATAATAAAAATCTTAACACAATAACAGTCAGAACCAGATCAATAAGCAGCAACAGACTGTTTACAATCGAAATACAGATAATCAAGTTTTAAGTTTTTGTCCAAAAAGACCAACTTGTCCACATTTTCTGCCAAAAGTACAGATCTAGTTGCAGTGATTATCTCCAGTGGTGGAGAAAATCATCTCAATAACAACAGTAGCAGCAGTGTGGCTGTATTTGTCATTACTCACAACAAGCTCTTCTTGGACCTGCTCCCACCTGTCCCTGGAAAAGTTCAGAGTTCAGTCATCACAGACTTCTTCGCTGCAGGTGATCTGGCAAATTTCCCTGAAGAGGAAGAAGTCAGCTGCTATCTTTGTCCCAGACTGGAAAAAAACACAAAGAGGTAAAAAAAAAAACAAGTTACGGTAATAAGATTATAATTTTAAATTAAAAAGATTAATTAGATATTCTTCTTTCGGCTTTTCCCTCTTCAGGGGTCACCACAGCGAGTCATCCTCCTCCACCTCACTCTGTCCTCTGCATCCTCTGTCCTCACTCCAACTACCTTCATGTCCTCTCTAACTGCATCCATATATATCCTCTTTGGCTTTTTCCTGGCAGCTGCATTTCTAACATCCTTCTACCAATATACCCACTGTCCCTCCTCTGGACATGTCCAAACCACTGTCCCTCCTCTGGACATGTCCAAACCACTGTCCCTCCTCTGGACATGTCCAAACCACTGTCCCTCCTCTGGACATGTCCAAACCACTGTCCCTCCTCTGGACATGTCCAAACCATCTCAGTCTGGCCTCCCTAACTTTATCTCCCAGTTGTTCAACATGTGCTGTACCTCTGATGATCTCATTCCTGATCTTATCCATCCTTGTCACTCCTAAGGAGAACCTCAGCATCTTCATTTCTGCTACTTCCAGTTCTTTCTCCTGTCTTTTTGTCAGTGACACTGTCTCCAGACCATACAACATAGCTGGTCTCACCACTGTCTTGTAAACTTTTCCTTTGACCTTTGCTGACACCTTTTTGTCACAAATCACTCCTGAAACTTTTCTCCATCCGCTCCATCCTGCCTGGACTCTCTTCTTCACCTCTTTACCACATTCCCCATTTTCCTGGACAGTGGACCCCAAGTACTTGAAGTCCTGCACCTTTGTGACCTCTGCTCCTTGTAGCCTCACTGTTCCACCTCCTCCCTCTCATTCACACACATGTACTCTGTCTTACTACGACTGGCTTTCATTCCTCTTCTTTCAAGTGAATACCTCCACCTCTCCAAGTTCTCTTCCACCTGTTCCCTGTTCTCACCACAGATCACAATGTCATCTGCAAACATCATAGTCCATGGGGATTCCTGCCTGACCTCATCTGTTAGTCGGTCCATCACCAGAGCAAACAAGAAGGGGCTCAGAGCCGATCCTTGATGCACTCCCACCTCCACCTTGAAGCTATCTGTTACTCCTACAGCACATCTCACCACTGTCCTGCTGTCCTCATACATGTCCTGCTGTCCTCATACATGTCCTGCTGTCCTCACACATGTCCTGCTGTCCTCACACATGTCCTGCTGTCCTCACACATGTCCTGCTGTCCTCACACATGTCCTGCTGTCCTCACACATGTCCTGCTGTCCTCACACATGTCCTGCTGTCCTCACACATGTCCTGCTGTCCTCACACATGTCCTGCTGTCCTCACACATGTCCTGCTGTCCTCACACATGTCCTGCTGTCCTCACACATGTCCTGCTGTCCTCACACATGTCCTGCTGTCCTCACACATGTCCTGCTGTCCTCACACATGTCCTGCTGTCCTCACACATGTCCTGCTGTCCTCATACATGTCCTGCTGTCCTCACACATGTCCTGCTGTCCTCACACATGTCCTGCTGTCCTCATACATGTCCTGCTGTCCTCACACATGTCCTGCTGTCCTCACACATGTCCTGCTGTCCTCACACATGTCCTGCTGTCCTCACACATGTCCTGCTGTCCTCACACATGTCCTGCTGTCCTCACACATGTCCTGCTGTCCTCATACATGTCCTGCTGTCCTCACACATGTCCTGCTGTCCTCATACATGTCCTGCTGTCCTCATACATGTCCTGCTGTCCTCATACATGTCCTGCTGTCCTCATACATGTCCTGCTGTCCTCATACATGTCCTGCTGTCCTCATACATGTCCTGCTGTCCTCATACATGTCCTGCTGTCCTCATACATGTCCTGCTGTCCTCATACATGTCCTGCTGTCCTCATACATGTCCTGCTGTCCTCATACATGTCCTGCTGTCCTCATACATGTCCTGCTGTCCTCATACATGTCCTGCTGTCCTCATACATGTCCTGCTGTCCTCATACATGTCCTGCTGTCCTCATACATGTCCTGCTGTCCTCATACATGTCCTGCTGTCCTCATACATGTCCTGTACCAGTCTAACATACTTTTCTGCCACTCCAGATTTCCTCATGCAATACCACACGTCCTCTCTTTGCACCCTGTCATATGCTTTTTCTAAATCCACAAACACACAAATCCACAAACAAAAAAGATAAATTAGATAATAATAATAAAAGAACAATACCTCTTTTTGATCGGTTGAGGTGGTTGAATCTCTCGGTCATCATCATCAGGGCAGAGCTTTAATCTGGTCCAGGACTTGTTGACAATATCAGTTTTAGCTTTTTCATAAAGTGATGAACTTTTTGGCTGAAGTGTTGACATGATGGGGATGTCGTAGCGAGGTTCAGGTACTTTAAAGCCTGCAGATCAACAACATACAGACATGTTTTTGTAGATCCAGAGCTTTAAAAACTCATACAGTTTGTACCCTGATGCATGGTCAATAATCCATGTAGAAATATCTAAAAAAGCTCAGACGAAACGTTTCTACATATTTTTTGCTTTGTTTTATTTTTTTGAATGTCCAGAGGACCAGACTGAGCTTTTTTAGATCATACAGTTTGTGTTATTGATCTGGACCGATCTGATTTACCTGTTAAAGGTTGTTTAAATGCTGCTAGTTTTAGCGGTGTTTGCAAGCTGCTTTTCTTGCTTCTAGAAAATGTTCACGTTTGGTCCAAACAGACCTAATCTCCGTGAAAAAACGTCCACACACACAACTTTGAATTTGCCTTCGTCTTTTAACAAGGAAGCCATAACGTTAACAAACACGAGACCACAGCGAGAAGCTAGGGCTGCTAATGCTACACGTGCTACAAGATAATAGCGCCGTGCTGAAACTCGCCTAGGAATTTTATTTCCGTGGCGCATATTTTCCCGTTAATAACGTTTAATAAGTGAAAAAAATAACCGAAACGGTACGCAGGGGGACACGACTAATTCCTGACAAGGTACACGACATTTAATAAGTGAAAAACAAAAACGAAACGGTACGCAGGCGGACACGACTAGTTCCTGACAAGGGACACAAGTGGGGGAAAAAAAACGGTACGCAGGGGGACACGACTAATTCCTGACAAGGGACACAAGTGGGGGAAAAAAAACGGTACGCAGGGGGACACGACTAATTCCTGACAAGGGACATGACTAATCCCTGACGCACAACCTTTTCCCGAAGCTGCAAACTCATCTGCAGTCAGCACGTCGAAGCAAAACTTTGACCAAGCGCCACATATGTGCTTCTGAGGGTGTGCAATACAAAAATCATGGTAGCTGCTTGTATTTTCTCTTAAGAAAAGTTCTAGTATAAGCGCAACCGAAAGCATACTGCCCTCGACAGTTAGCAAGCTGTTGTTTTATGTCCTGTGTTTAAACATGTAACAGAGACACGAACTTTTATCTCTTAACAACATGTTTTAACAACAAATGCAGCTTACCTTGTTTCTATTATTCCAACATATTCCCCGCGCGCCGAATTTGAACGACCTTGCGCCGGATCCAGGTCTTGGAAAAATTGGTATTCATCCGCGACTTTGCTTTCGACTCCTTAATCTGGTCAGGTGGTCCTCTTCTTCATTTAATATGCAATTCTAACTGGGATGGAGAACTTTATAAAGTCTGACTAAATATTACATCATATTTAGTCCCAATTCAGATAAAGAGCGAATTTCCGGCACTATTTTTTATCTCGCATTAATATTGCTAGTGGTGATCAGTTTTTATAAGATCCGGTTACTATTTTAAAACTCAGATTTTCAAATTAAGTTCGCACATTTAAATTTATGTTTCACAGACGTGACTCACAACCTTGAGTTGAAATGCCAATAACGCATGAAATTAAGTTGAAATTACATAACTCATTATGTTAATTGGAAGTAACTTACAGAAAAACGTTATGATAACTAATGGAGAGTATGACTTTTAACAGTGCAGGACTCCAGCCAGCCATCAGGTGAAAAGAAGGAACCCAGACCCAGACCAGTGGTCATTCCATATGTTGTGGGAGTTTCAGAGACATTGAGACGTTTATTTCTAAACACAACGTCCCAGTGGCTTTTAAACCCCAAAATACATTACGACAAAGACTGGTTCATCCCAAAGATCCAGTCCCCTGGCGCAAACAGTAATATTGTGTATGCTGTTCAGTGTCAGGAGGGCTGTGATCAGTCTTATATCGGGGAAACTAAACAGCCACTGGCCAAAAGGATGGCCCAGCACAGAAGATCAACATCATCAGGTCAGGACTCTGCGGTCTACTCTCATCTCCAGGCCAGCGGTCACTCTTTCAGGGATGAAGATGTTCACATCCTTGATAGAGAGGAACGATGGTTTGAGAGAGGAGTAAAGGAGGCCATCTTTGTGAAAAGAAACCGTCCATCATTAAACAGAGGTGGAGGCCTCCGGGTTCAACTGTCCCCCTCTTACAATGCTGTTATTGCTAGTATCACTCAGCCCTCTGTGAATAGCAAACGACCATCAGGGTGCTAACGATCCATCGTTAGGCTGATGGTCCTCCTTGATCATGTGAGCAGCTGGTTTTGGCTGTCATCAGCCAACTGGTTGATCCACTGTGAGAGGGTGCTATTTATAAGACTGAGCTGAACATAGCATCTCAGACTGAGGAAGTCTTTCGGACGAAAGATGAAACGTTTCTACAATTTTTTTGCTTTGTTTTGTTTTGTTTTTTTGAATGTCCAGAGGACCAGACTTAGCTTTTTTAGAGATTCAAAGTAATCGTTTTCAATTTGAAAGTACTGGTTATGCATTTTGGTGTGAAAGCAACCTTAACATGACTGAGCTGCCGTCAGACTGAATTCATAGACATGAGGGAGCGACAGAGAGCGTACATAAGTCACTCACTCTCTTAGCAGATGTGAGGGCCAGCAACAGCGCAGTTTTAAGAGAGAAATTTTATTGGCAACTTCTTTAAAGGCTCAAATGGAGCTTTAATCAATGCGCGTAAAACTAAACTTGGATCCCATTGAGGAGCGAGTGGGCGAGTCACGGGGCTGTGCCGTCGCACGCCTTTCAGAAAACGCTTCATCAGTGGATGATTAAAAATAATAATAATAATAATAATAATAATAATAATAAACTTTATTTGTATAGCACCTTCCTACAATGCCTTGCATTGACCAAGGTGCTTAACAGGATAAAAAGATGAATAAACTGGAACAATAAATCAATGAAAATAGAATAAGAAACAACAGCAATAAAAGAAGGCAATGGAAATAAAAATGCTACATACTAAAATACCAAAAGTAATAAAAGTTACACACTGAAAGCTTTTTTGAACAAGTGGGTCTTCAGTCTGGTTTTGAACAGAGTCAGATCAGAGGTGGCACGCAGCTCAAGGGGGAGACTGTTCCAGGCTTTTGGGCCGGCAACAGAAAATGACCGGTCTCCCCATTGTTTGTACCTTGAGCGAGGCACCTCCAGCAGGTGTTGACTGGCAGATCGTAAAGCTCTGCCGGGCTGATGGGCTTTCAAAAGTTCTGAGATGTAGAGAGGTGCAAGTCCATTCAGAGCTTTGAAAACAAACAGCAGCAGCTTGAACTGTATCCTGAACTGAACCGGGAGCCAGTGTAGAGAGGACAGGACAGGAGTGATGTGTTCATATTTTCGTGTGTTGGTCAAAAAGCGCGCGGCAGAGTTCTGTACAAGCTGTAAACGGGAGATGGAGGATTGATTAATACCAACATACAAAGCATTACAATAATCAAGTCTGGAGGTCACAAAGGCATGGATGGCCTTCTCCAGATCACCACGGCTGAGAAATGACTTGACTTTGGAGAGCAGACGGAGCTGGAAAAAGCTGGTCTTGACAACAGAACTGATCTGTTTATCAAGCTTTAAGTTGGAGTCAAGCTGCACTCCAAGATTTCTGACCACCGGGTTGAAGTGGGGGAGGGGAAAACCAACACTGGGACTGGGAAGGATGTTGCTGGTGTCATCAGGTGCACCAAATAAAATGCATTCAGTTTTATCTGTGTTTAGGTGGAGGAAGTTTTGAGAGAGCCAGTGCTTAATGTCATTTAAGCAGTTGACAAGAGTGTTTGAACTGAGTGAGGGGTTGGGAGTGACTGGCAGATAGATTTGTAAATCGTCTGCATACATGTGAAAAGACAGGTTATGACGTGCAATGATTGATCCTAATGGCAGCATGTAAAGAGAGAAGAGGACTGGCCCTAGAATAGATCCCTGTGGTACGCCAGAGGTCAGAGGGGTTGATGAAGAGGAGGACAGATCACCTATCATGACAGAAAAAGTTCTCCCAGACAGGTAAGATTTGAACCACTCAAGCACAGCTCCCTGGAGGCCAACCTGCTGAGACAAGCGGTTGATTAGTACCTGATGGTCGACGGTGTCAAAAGCTGCTGAGAGGTCTAACATCACCAGCAGAGCAGGGTTTTTTGCATCCAGAGACAGAAGAATGTCATTCTGTACTTTGAGCAGTGCAGATTCAGTACTGTGACGAGCTCGAAAACCTGACTGAAATTTTTCAAACAGGTTGTTGAGTTCTAGAAAAGATTGAAGTTGAATAAAAACAATCTTTTCTAGGACCTTTGATAGAAATGACAGATGGGAAACTGGCCTGAAATTAGAGAGAGCTGTAGGATCTAGGCCTGGTTTTTTGAGAAGAGGCCTGACCACAGCATGTTTGAAAGCAGATGGCACAAAACCTGAAGATAGACAGCTGTTAATAAATGACAAAACACAAGGACCAATTACATCAAAGGACTGTTTGAACATTTTAGAGGGAATGATGTCCAGAGAACAGTTTGTTGGTTTCATCTGCTGAACCACCTTGATGAGGTGAGGCAGTGAAACCAGGTCGAACTGGTCAAAAACAGCAGTGGTTATTGCAGATGCACATGATTGGACAGTGTTGGATGGACTGACAATGTTCTGCCTGATAGAGTCTATTTTGTTGACAAAATAGCTCTGAAAGTCGTCACAGGTAGACTGTGTGGCAGTTTTCAGAACATTGACAGATGGATTGATAACAGACTGGAGTGTGTTGAATAGCGTCTTCGGCCGGTTGGAGCTGGTGGTGATTAAATTGGAGAGGTACTGTGACTTGGCCTGTTTCACAGCATTTTGATAATCACAGAGACAGTCTCTCAGTATTCCCTGAGATACATGAAGCCGGTCGTGCCTCCATTTTCGCTCTGCTTTTCTGCAACGTTGTCGAAGAGCTCGTGTCGTTTCGTTGAGCCATGGTGATGGTCTGTTTTTTGAAGATGCCTGTTTGAGAGGAGCGATGGAGTCCAAGATCGTTGTGCAGGTGTGATGGAAGGAGGTGATGAAGTCCTCAGGATGTAGAGATGGGTCCAGGCTGATAGCAGAGCAAAAGTCGGTGCTCTTAAAGGCATCAGTGAACTGACTTGGGGTGGATGGGGTGATGGAGCGGCAGAGATGTGCTGGGAGAATAGCCTTCGGTGCAGGAGAGGTGAAAAATTCAAATAAGATGGGAAAATGGTCTGAAATACAGGTGTCCAGGATCTCCACAGCAGGTATTTGAAGGCCGTGGGAGATAATTAAATCGAGTGTATGACCCTGACTGTGCGTGGCCCCCGAGACCGACTGCGACAGGTTAAAAGAGTCCAGGAGGTCCTGAAACTCACATCCAAGCTGATTACTTGGGCAGCAGATGTGTGCGTTGAAGTCTCCACAGAAAAGCCAAGAGTCAAACTTTGGCAGCAGGTCAGCCAGTAGTTCTGAAAACTCACTGAGAAAGTTTTTATTGTATTGTGGAGACCGATAAAAGAGGCCACACAGCAGAGGTTTAGCAGATTCCAGCACAAAAAGCATGCTTTCAAAACTGTTGTAGTTTTTCTGAGGCAACATGCGGCATTTGAACGCCTCCTCATTGAACACAGCAGCGAGCCCTCCCCCTCTTCCAGCCCCACGCGGAGCGCTCAGGTGGGAGTAGCCATTTGGAAGAAGTTCAGAGAAGCAGCTGTTGTCTCCTGTTTTCTGCCAGGTTTCAGTGATCAGAAACAGATCCAGACGATGAGTTGAGATCAAATCACTTAATATAAAAGTTTTATTTGTGATCGATCTGGCGTTAAACAGTGCTGCACGGGTTGGAACGCAGCCAGTTACGTCACTCTCAGCTCGAGCGAGCGGGCGGAGGTTCTGTTTAACGCAGCCTCGCTTCACAGTCCTCACCGGGGGACAAGATGGATACTGATCGCTGGCGTCATGATTGATAGCAACAAGGCATCTGTGGCGACGAGCGAAGGAACGACGGACATCAAAGACGCTGAATTCAGGAGGTAAGTCAGCCGTCGGCGTGTTGTGAGACGAGAGATACTTTTTAAACCTCACCAGCACGCCTGCCCTCGTTCCGCGTCTTCTGCGTCGCTTGTTGCGTGGCAGCGTGGTCGCGTTGCGTTTTAAGTACGCTGGAATGGACACCAGGAACGGTGGAGGTGGAGGAGGCTTAAAATGTCCATATTTGCCAGTAGCCGGTGTGTTGATCAGCGAGTCTTGGAGACTTAAAAGAGTTGAGCGATCATAGACCAGAAGCGAGGATGCATCGTCAATGAAAAAAAGGCAGAACACGAACAGCAGTAAAAAGTTCAGGAGAGGAGTTAGATAGCAAGCCGTGACAACAGGCGCCATCTTGGAAATCTGTTCTGTCACCAACAAAAAACAACCGTTCTGTCACCAAAACCTTCGTGACAGGAGGAAATAGCTGCAGTATAAACTTTTATGGTACTGAAAGCTAAATTTCTGTCCATCAGTTGCTGCAAATTGGGTAGCATGCAACCTATTTGACATGACGTAGCAGCCACGCCTTTTTCTGTGAACCAACGCTGAAAAGCTTCCCATTTTGATGCGTAAAGCACTGTTGTAGACGTAGCCCGTACGTCTTGGATCGTTCAGACTACATCTGAAGTGAGGCCCATGTGCACTAAACGGTTCCGTTCAGCATCCAAACCCAAAGGTGCTGACCTATTTCTGGATAGTGCATGATCCACCCCCCGCCAGTTACCACAGCTCCTGGCCCCACTCCTACTGGGCCCCCTGTCCACTCTTTGTACATCCAAGCTGCCACTCAGCCCGTCATTCCTCTCCACAGCCTCTGTGTGATGAACGGCCTGTGTTGATGACGTCACCGGTTCGTGTGCTGCGCGGCAGAATTTTCGCGCCTCTGATAGTGCTGTTTCAAGCAGCTTTCCAATAACCAGAGCGCCCGCCAGCGTCATGGAGTCTGGTTCTAATAACAGTCTCTCCCTCAGTTGGTTACACAATGTTTTTTCTATCAGCTGATCAACTATGAGTCCATCTTCTATCGCCCCAAAGTCACAGAGTCTAGCCAGCTCTCGTAATGCTGAGACGTAGTGGGTTACAGACTCACCCGGCCGCTGCGTACTCTGACGAAACTCGAAGCGGTGCATCCGCCGGCTCCGTCCGGAGCTGAAATGAGTCCTCAGTGCAGCTGTAGCCGTGGCGTATTTGTTATCAGCTAACGTGAGCGTGGCGAAGATTCTCTGACCCTCCTGGCCCAGACAATGGCGGAGGAGCGTGCACTTCCTCGCTTCCGCCAGTGTCCCAAAGCAAGAAAGTAGTCCTCAAACGCCGTCCGCCATCTGTCCCACGGGACAGCTGGGTCGCCGGCGACAGGAAGGAAAGGTGGCGGTGGTGGTAACGCGAGTCCGGACATCCTCGTCTGCCAAAATGTAGCGTCCGCGGTAACTCAATAACCACACCGTGTCGCTTCGTTGCACCAAACTTTACAGAACTCAAAACTCCCCTCACCCTTACATTTACCCCAGGCCGTAAAGTATCTCTTAAAGGCACAGTAACATGTCGTAACAAACAGTGCACAACATTACAGGCCCAACAAACACATTAAACACTGTGATTTCTGAACACAACAATGCCCACTCACTACTCCATGTCTTCCAAAACTGGGATGGCCTTCCCACTCCACTTAGGACAGCAAAAGTAAACCCCATTATTCCAAAACAGGGCTAAACCCACAGCTTAAATAAATGCATCATATTCTCTTTGCCCTCATCTGACTCATTTCTACTCATTTCTTTTTTATATACATAAATAATATAACAATTGGTCTTTCTTCCACTTAATTGTTGCTCTTATCTAACTATATTACATTTAAAAGGAGTCTTCACTCACAATTCAATGAACTGTGTCTTAGAATCAGAGCCTGCTTGCTCTGCAGAAATAAAACCAGAAAGGTCAAACTCATGCAAGTAACAGATCATCATTAAAATGACAAAATATACTGTAGATCAATTCTGAATTAACACACATTAAAAAGAAAGTTCAATCTGATTAATTAGAGTCCATTAATTCATAATAATTGTTAGAAAATAAAAGTGTCCACTCGTCTCCTTGAGGGCTTCAAGAAGGTGTAACACTGAGAGTTTCAGAGAGATGTGGAGAGGCCCACATCCCATACGGACATGAGGGTGCTATATTCCTACAACATGAATATGCATTCATTTACATTTGCATATACATATAAATGTATATATGCATATACATATACATGTATATAAGCATATACATATACCTAAAAAAGCTAAGTCTGGTCCTCTNTTTCCTTTTCTTTTTTTTTCTCCTCCTCATGTTAGGGCGGCATGGTGGCACAGTTGGCAGAGTCGCCGCCTCTCAGCAAAAAGGTCGAATCCCGACCAGGTGCCCATTCTGGGTGGAGTTAGCATGTTCTCTCTGTGCATGCATGTGTTTTCTCCGGGTACTCTGCAGGAGTGTGACTGGGCCTGTATTCTGCTTCCGGACAGAACCAGGAGGTCATCCAGGTAGTTCATAATCCTGACTCCTTGATTCCTAAGAGGGGTCAGGGCTGCGTCCAGACATTTAGTAAATGTACGAGGAGCAGTCTTCAAACCGAAGGGTAAGGCTTTGCAATCATAAGCCTTCCCTTTGAAGGCAAACCAGAGGAATTTCCTGTGCCTCCTACACACGCCCACATGGAAATAGGCGTCTTTCAAATCCATTGTACATGCATAGTCTCCAGGTCTCACGGACTGAGGGGACCTGCCGCAGTGTGAACATCTTGAACTTGAAAGTTCTTATTTTCTTGTTCAGAGTCCTGAGATCCAGGACCGGCCTCAGGGATTGATCTCTTTTGGGCACCAGGAAGAGCTTGCTGCAATGACCGGAGCGTAGTTTGTGTTTTGGAACAATACTTATTACTCCTCTCTGTAGCATTGTTGACACTTCCTCCCTCAGCACATGCGCGCGTGCTGGGTTAATGTCCGATCACAGCACCCCCACGAAGGGGAGCGGGGGTCCTTTGATGAACTGCAGCTTGAGCTCCCGACGCACCGTTGTCATGACCCAGTCGTTTGGCAGAAACGCCCTCCAGGCCTGCGCGTGCGCCATGAGCCTGGAAGGGATGTCTAGCTGCTGCTTGTCATGTTTGAGTGCGGGAGGGGTGGCCTTCGACCCCTCTCGCGTACTCTGTAACAGGCTGGTCTGCCCAACAGAAGACATTGCGAGATCTGACTGTCTCAGGCAGAACTCGTGTGTCCTACTGCGGTTCATAGTCTGACCTAGTAGTTTGTGTTTCACAAGAGTGGGGCTTGAGTCAAGAACCAGGGCAGCCTGTACTTTGGTACTTTCATTCTTGTATATGCATGAAACAGTGTTTGTTTTTTATTACACATACAGTAGACGAGTTATGTTTAGTGTGCACATACATACCACCAGCTCCTTGTAGAGTTTTACAAGTGAAGTCTGGGCTCAAAAGGTCAGGTTCCCGTACCGCATGGGCGGGCAAACCTGCAGCCCTGTTCCCATTTTGGGACCAGGATGCATTCAGTAGTCTGAGACTTTATTGTCATGTGTGGATGGCAATTCCTCTTTATTACACAAGGGTCTGAGTGTTCTTGTGTGTTTAAACGTTCCGAACCAGCTAGTCTGTGCTCCTCTAACACAGGTACTGGTGGTAAAAGTTCGGCATTTTTTCTCCCTCTGTGAGTGAGAGCGCCTGTAATGGTGCAGGGGCATCTCAGACTTTCCTTTTCTTTTTGTTGGTGGCCCCTTGCAGCTCCTGTAGCTTTTCTGCCTGGTGGGCCTGCAACACTGAGGCCGCTCGTCCTTGTTCACCCCACTAGGGTCCCTCGGGCCTTGACATGGTTAATGTCAGAGAGTCATCCATAGCCTCATGGGTGGATAAGCTCTCAGCATCACAATGTTCTCGTCGTGGGCATAGGAAAACTACCAGGTAGTGCAACTGAACAGGTAGCTGAAATTCCTCCTCCTGGACTGTGCTGGACAGAGAGTCTCCTTGTTAGCTGGGGCTAAACGTGGAGGCACTCGTGCGCCCGCTAGCGGTGCTAACACAGGCAGCATAGCAACGGTAAAAAACACTTAGTTATGCGATGAATTCTACCGTCGATTTGGCCGTACAGGATAGCGAGACAGGCAAAATATGAGAAGGTTAGCTAGCAAGCTAGAGCAAGCATTTTCACATACCTCACGCTGGAGTCCTTCGTTGTCCGCTCGTAGCCACGCTAATCGTGTTAGCAACGCTGATCGTCCACCCCGTGTTGTCATGGGTGCTCCTGGTTAGCCATGCTAACCGTGGGAGCTATCCAGATAGCAGCGGGGTTACTCGATATCCACTCTCCTTTCTCTGTGGTCATCCGCGAGAAATACTTTGAGTGTCTTCGCGTGTAGCATCCCTGAGCAGACCGGACATGCCTCGTGGGTGTCCGTTGCTGAAAAGGGGGTAGCCAGATCCGCTGAAGCAGGTTCGGGAGCCGGAGCTCACAGCCTGCCAGAGTTCCTCGTCCGAGGACGTCCTCTCGCTGAGTTGCTCACGGCTGCTGGCCTGTTAGCTTCGTTAGCTTAGCAGGTAGCGTGCCTTGCAGTTAGCGTTCGCTAACCGAGCAACAGAAAAGCAGAAGAGAAAAGGCACGGGAGCTGGGGCTCGCTGGCCTACTGGTCTTCTTTGAGTTTTGGGTTTTCGCATTACCTTCTCAGGAGCCATGGCTGAGAAGAGTTAAGGTCGTTAGCAGTGCTAACATTGTCCGGAGACGTCTCCCTCCTCACGTCGCTTTCGCCGGCTAGCCTGCTACTCGTTAGCAGGGTAGCGGTGTCGCGCAGTCAGCGCCGTCGAGCGAAGCAGTCTGTGGAGAGAGGAGAAGAAACCTTCGGGGTGAAGGAAAAATGTGCCGGACCAGCTTTCGCCAGCCCGGCAGTCCGCAGGAAAAAAATTCTCTGTACGCTCTGTGTAGGGAGCAAGCTCACCTCTGGTCGAGCAATGAACAACAGAGAAGATCCGAGAAGAGTGTTCAGGTTTAAGCGAGGTGAAGGGCAATAAGAGGAAGTAGGATGGGCGTCTGCGTCTTAAATACCCAGAGGGAGGGGACTCTGGCGTGACGCTGATGCCCCTGCCGTAAAGGCGTGAGTGTATTACTTCAGGTAATCGCGTGGGGGCGCAATTTCCCATAGCAATTATGTTGCACCGAGTGACATGACTGATAAGGGAACACTGCTCACACCTGGGCACACTGTACATCAGAAAGCATGACCAGCCCTCTCAGCGAGTAGGTTGCCCTGATTCAAATCAAGGTCTGGGGGCCTTTCTGGGTGGAGTTTGCATGTTCTTTCTGTGCATTTGTGGGTTTCTTCCATTTGTCTGGTTTGTCTACAAGTGTCCCTGTAATGGACTAGCAACCTGTCCAGGGTGTCACCCGCCTCTTGTGATAGCTAGACATGGGAACCAGTAACCTCCTGCAACCTGAAAAGGAAAAAAAAGAAAAAAAAGGTAAAGATAATGGATTGATGGATGGATGGATGGTTGGATGGCTTAAACACAAAAACAACAAAACACACTTTTTTTACCCTCTCATTTTTACAGATGGAGATCTATCCTGACCACATTCAAAGTGACAGAAGTACGTTGTGGCAACTGAGAACTTTAATGTCCAATTTTAACAACTTAACCAGCAGCTTAATGGAATAGCTTCTGTATTTATTTGTAAATTACCATTCTGTGACTTTAGGACAACGTCTGCATCAACTTTAAGTAGAGGAAACAGTTCAGTCTTTAAACGTTAATAACAAAACAAAACAAAAAAGGTAATGTGTCGAAAATCACTTGTTTTCTCTTCAACTAGCTTCTATAATTACAGCAGTGTCAACAGCATCAAAAGCCTTTGACAAATTATCAGTGTTCAACTTGGTACTCATTAAATACATGGGAACTATGACAGAGGGCATTATGCAATTCTGTTCAGTCGAGTGTATGGTCACAGAATAAAAATGCACCAGGTTATGTTATTACACCTATCAAGCACACTAATGACTTACCTCAGGGGTCAAAGTACACTCAAGTAATTTAGTGGTGCTGGCAGGAATCTACAGGTTAATGCCCTCTACAGTATCTAAAGTCCACTGAGAAATTTACAGTGATACAATAAGCCAATGTAATTTTGCTGCTTTGTCCAAACAACACTTATAACAATTTTATCTAAATACTAATTCTGTTTCTTTTCCCCCTTTTTTAAATACCACAGGCCACTTGACAGCATAGCAAATGGTATGGTGATGGAGGCTGAATGTTCCTGTCAGTTCAATGTTCCTAAGAGTAAAATGAATGGTCTGCTCTGGGAGGCTGTTTTAGTGTGGAAAATATCATAACATCCTGAGCACCCTAACCCTCTAACTACACTTCCCTCCCCACTCCTCTCCATTTTCTTGTTAATTTTTCTAGCTGCTGTATGCTTGAATGGACATATGCTGTGCTCGTCGGAGTGACGTGACAAGCCACACACCCAAAATACTGTCATCGTCATCACCTTACCTACATCCCTCCTCTACCCTCTCACCTCCCCATAAGCTGCTGAGGTGACAGGTCATAAATCCCGAGACATGGACGTGGGTGTCGCAGTGAATCGGATGGGGGATGTTGGAGATGATGGGGGCCTAGGGGTGGAGGAGGGTTGGCAGCTTCAACACAAACCTGGAGAAGATTTCTCTTCATGCATAGAGAGCTGTTTCCCCCTCACCGACAATGTATCCCTTGAGGATTCTAGTGCAAACTCACTGAATGCAAAGTAGTCTCTCCAACTCTCTCAGTTGATGTTGATCTCTCGCTCTCTCTGTGCAAATGGGGAATGGGTTTCTGGGAACTTTGTGGCCCAGGATAAAAGCCAGGGAGCAGCGCATCATGGAATTTGCCACCCTTCCTATCATCCAGATCATCCTGACTGCCAATTACCCTGCTCGGCTCTGCAGGGAGTGGCCTGTCACTCAGGATGCAGCTCGTCTTTGTCGGGCATTGATGAGTTTGCCACTGGAAGAGTCAAAACATACAATATAGCATTGCTGACTGCTGGACAGCAGAGAAAGCATACCCTACTGCTCTTTCAAATACACAAATGAACAAGAAAGCACACGCCTACATATATTTGCATTGACTCATATAAAAGGGCCATATCAGCAGGTTAAATAACCGTTCACATCTTCAGTGTAGTTCTGTTAGCAACACCTTTAATTTAGAGCTCAATCAAAAACTAAAACATTTAGAATAAAAATAAAAATAAATAAATGCACCCAGCATTTCTTGAAGGAATGAGACATTTATGTGATCTGTTACTGCACAAGAGTATGTGATGGGGATGACTATTAGATACCACCATACAACATTATGGCTCATTATCTGTAAAACTGACAAAGTTGTAGCAGTTTTTGTGTTTGCTAAAGTGAATTACTTTTGATTACCATCTTGAATTGCATTTACTTCAAAGGTTAATCAGTTGTCGAAGCATGTCAACTAATCATGTTCATTAAAAGGGCTTCAATAAAATTATGTCAGAGTCAGAGTCAGAGTCAGAGAGAATTTATTGTCATTTGCACCGCATGTAGTACATGTGTTGAAAACGAGATTATGTACACAGGGTCCCAGTTACATCCAACAACAAATGCAAGAGAAATACAATAATAACATCTAGGATTAACTAAGAGAGACATCACATCAGCTAGTAATACACTAAGCCCTAATGTAGTAGAAAAACATCATTATAAACAGCAGCACGAACATGAGCAGATGGTCACAGATGAACGCAGCAACAAGAAACAGATCAGTACAGTATCAGTATGATGTGACATTTTGCAGTGTTTATTCTTATTATTTATTTATTCATGAGTCTGACAGCCTCAGGGTAGAAGCTGTTTCTCAGTCTAGTGGTTCTACATTTGATGCTCCTCAACCTCCGTCCCGAGGGGAGTGGTGCAAAGAGTGAGTGTGCTGGGTGAGTGAGGTCTTTCATGATGCAGGTGGCTCTTTTTCTGCATCTGGAGGTGTAAATGTCTGTGATGGTGGGGAGACTGACTCCCACAGACTTCTGTGCAGCCTTCACCACTCTCTGCAGAGCTTTTCTCTCTGCAACTGTGCAGCCTCCATGCCACACGTTGATGCTGGAGCACAGGACGCTCTCCACTGCACACCTGTAGAACGAGGTGAGGACTGGGCTTCTCAGTCATGTCATGTGATTCATAAGAGTTTTTGCTGTCTGACAGACAGGATTGGCTCTAAAAGTTTTAAACAACAATCTCACTCAAAATATTATCGCACTTAGCTTGAGTTGGACATGACTCTCAGCTACTAAAACACCAAATATAGCCCAATACATAAGAAAGTGACAGAGTTAGATATAGCTTTGTGTTGGGTAGGATTTATTAGCTGTGACTGCTGTCTTGCTTCAGGTTGACTCCAAAAGTCACTCAGTTGCAGGTGTACATCTGGTAATTAATTTCTCATATTTTTATTAAAATATGTCTGCTGGTTCATGACATATTTTGCTAAAAGACAGACTAGCACATACAATGTGCACAATTATACAATCACCTTTTTTCATGGTGGTCAGCGATTAAAAAAAATGTCAATTTCAAAATTGATTGTAACAAAGATAAAAGAACATGCAAAAACAGGTAATATAGCATACTTTTATACTCCAATGAGAAGTGTACTGTGGCACACTGATTCACATTGACCTCAATATGTCATTGTATTTCCCTTCACAGAGTTAAGTGGTTAGAAGAAAAAAAAACGAGAAACGTCTACATTTTAAAAGTTGAATAGGTTTGATTTGCACAGCTTTAGAATCGGAAATGTAGCTCTATACACTACAGACATCAGAAGCTGCTACATTTTTAGGTGAACTGTTCCTTCTAGTGACTGTCTAATTTGAACCAGGTCCTTCGGTCTGTAAATCAAAACCTACAATGCATTTCATACAGTATAGATATATGAAGTGTTTGCATTTCCTTCATCTGATGACCTGTGCCAAATGGCCTAATCAGCATCACACTATTTTAATGAATTCAAAGAGATTTGCTGTATTTGTGCCTCCCATCCAGACCCAAACTGAAATGTTTCTGAGTTATTTGATTTTTCAAATGAGATTTTTTTTATGGATGTTTGTAAATATCATATCCAATTTAAAAAAAAAATGTTCACACAGCCTTGTTTGCACATGCTCGTCATCATTTGTGCCCTAAACAAAATTATAATTTTACTCTTTATTCCCCTCTTCAATGGCTACTACTGCAGTCTTTTGTGACCCATACCTGTATTTGTTGTGCTTTGCCCATATCAGGTGTTTGTCTGAATGTGTCTAATCAAATTATTATTATTATTATTTTTTTTCAAATTCAACCCAGATCATTTTCATGTGTGGTACTGAATTGGATGCATATCCAGTGCTTTTCAAAGCAACTGCAGTTTAGTCAATCATGCTGCATTTCATCCATCTTTCACTCTGGTGATGTAGGGGTGAGCGGATTGCTCCAAGTATTAATAATAATACCAATGTCAAGTTAAAATCTTGGGACTCTGCATGTCTTCACCTACAGAACAAAAGTTTTGTTGCTTTGTCTTTTTATTTTAATTCCTCATGTCCTGGATGACTGAGAATTTACAGCAACATATTAGTGTTTGACCATACTAGCCGTGTTTCCATCAAGGTTTCTAGATGCGCATTTTGAAGCATCGCATAAGAAAAGCTGAATGGAAACGGCAAAATTCGAGTTAACTTCCTCTAATTCGCTCAAAAGTTGATACGCTCGCTTGAGGTGGTTTTGGGGGGTTTCGAAACAGAGCTGATGCGCAAAACGACAGATGGAAACAGATTTGCCAACTCATTTCTGCCGTAGCGAACATTCACGTCACGTGACGTTCAGCTGTTTCCGCTCCAGACAACATGTAATATCGCTAAAACTAGTTGGCATGACAGAATAAATACAACTTGCCCGATAGCAACACATACCTGAAATATTCTCTCCATTTTGACGAGATGTGTGGTCGGGTCCTGTTTTCAACCGCTACTTCCTGTTTACTGTAGACACGCGTAACGCTGACGTCTGACGTAATGACGCTAACGTCTGACGTAATGCTGCTTTGCATGGCATGGTAGATGCGCTTCAACCCAGTTGATGGAAACACTTCTGCTTCGCAATAATTTTTATTTACATATTTGCGAATTTTTGAAAATTCACTCAAAATTCGTATTGAAAATAGATGGAAACACGGTTACTGATACTGACGTGATGGAATCAACACTTGAGCTTGTTTTTAACTCCAGTATCACTCTCACTTCAAAAAATGCACTGCTGGGCTATAGGGATTGTCAAGAGGCAAGATAAAATAAATAAATAAATAAATAAATAAATAAAACTGGACCAATGTCAGATAACAATAGACCTTTTACCAGTTGACGTCATCGCGCATGCGCACTCGTATTTTTCCAGAATTTTCCGGAAGTCTGGGGGTGACGCGTCAATACTACTGCCAACGGTCGCGGTGGTGACAAGCTCCGTGGATGGTGGTGATCCAAGCTCCGTGGATTACGTTCCTACATTACATCTTGGATATGGGAAACAGACAAAACAGAGAACAACCTCCCGCAGCAGAATGCTACTGGACAGTTGCTAAGCTAGCAGCTAGCTAGGTCTACTACGAGACCTCGCTGTTCCTCAGTCCACTGCCTGTGTTGAAGTTTCAACCTGTTTCAACCTGCGACATGCAAAGAGATTCTTCCTTCAACCCCCCTGAAGAAATAACAGGTGAATAAAATAGCATAAAACATGCAGCTGTATAAAAATGAACAGACCACTGCACTG
>JBBPBX010029227.1:0-10679 GCA_038048925.1 Garcialebias charrua | reverse complement strand
GGGGTATATGCATGTGTACATAGTTTGTATTCTTCTGGTTTGCTATACAACTTGTGTTTTTCACTAAGTGTTGCTCCAATGTATCTCACAAATACCTGACTTGTGAAGGAAGTTAAGCTTAATGCTGGACAATAATTTATCTATTTTTGACATTTCCTTTGATGTAAGAGCACGCTTATCTTTGTATATAACTGGAAGTGTGTTTTTATTTCTTTTTCTTTTTTACTTTTGAAAACTCAATAAAAATAATGTTGGAAAAAAAATGAATGAGATATCTTGTTGGATAGATCCTTCCTTAGATGTAAAGTTACTAATTGATCAAAGTTCGTGCTCAAAAGTTATGTTTCTGTTCAGTGACCTGAGATGACTTCTGTTGTGACTTGTCGCTAAATAAACTGAATTGAAATTTTAAAAAAAAATTGTCTTTACCAGGAGAGGTTTCCATGGATACAGACAATCAGGATTTTGAACCTTCTGTGTTTTCAAGCAACAAGCCAAGTCCAAAGAAAAGGTAAGATACACATGACTGTAGATGCATCATGATAAGAATAACATGTGCATTTACAAACACACATGTTCATCGTGTTTGTACTTTAAGTTTAAGAACCTATATGTGTCAGATAAAGTGAGCTCAGTTTTTCTAGCTATTGTGCTCACATCTTTTAAATTAGTTATAAAAAGCATGCATTTTGGCTGAGTTCATTTGATTGAACGTGTTTGAATGCCTGTTTAACAAATGTTACCTCATTTGTTAGATTAAACGTCTCAGTTAAATTTAACTTCTTTAAACAGTAGTGAAACTGTCCCATCTTTTAGGCTTATTTTAAGTCTTTAAAATTTAGCCATAGAGTATAAGATAAGAATACTGTCACAAACCGGGTTTTTGGATTCAAAGACAGCCAGATACAAGAGTACAAAAGAATAGTTTACTGTATTTTGGTTGCTGGATGGAGAGTCAAAATCAGCTGCAGTGACAGATCCTCAGAAGCAGGAGGAGGGAAAGAGTCATCCAGTATTAACAAGCAGGGGTCAAACACAGGGAGTCAGAGGTCCAAGAAATAATTCAAAAGGGTGAATCGTGGTCGTAGAGGCAGAGGTCATTACCGTGATCAGAAGGGCAGAGCAGAATTATACAAGGAGCAGGCTAAACGGATAATCCACAAGACAAGGCGTGAGGTCAAAAATCCAAGAACAAGGCTTGAAATTCAGGCATGAAACAAGAACACTATGATGGCTGGATATCATGAATTATGAAGTATTCATTCAACCTTTATTTAGTCAGGTAAATCTTATTGAGCCTCATGGGCTCATTTACGAAAGCGACCTGCTAAAACTAAAGAACGATGAACAGCAATGGTAGAATTTCCTTAAACAATAAACAATAGAAAAACAAAAGAGAAAAAAACAAAAGAGAGAAATACTTTTTTTTTTAACAAAGTATCAAAAAACTAGCAAAACATTATAAGGTAGATGTATAAAATCAAAGACAGGAACAAATCTGCATTGGTTTTTGCCAGGATTCCAACAGATTCTGAAAACCATTTAGAGAAGTCAAGGTCGAGAGCTTCAGATCTTTTTGTAAGATATTCCATGAAGCAGGAGCGGAATAGGAGAAGGCCCTTTTTCCAAGTTCAGTCCTCACTGACGGAACACTGCAGGTAATCATGTCCTGAGAGCGCACACTGTAGCTGCACTCACGCAAAGACATGTAGGAGGAGATGTATGAGGGCAGCAAACCAAGAAGTGATTTAAAGATGAAAATGTACCAGTGGAAGAGTCTGCGTGAGGTTAATGATGTCCAGTTAACCAGTGAATACAGGGTGCAGTGGTGGGTACGATAATCACAGCCAGTTATGAATCTTGGTGCACCATGAATCTTAGTGCACCATGTATAATAATTCAGCGCTGGTGGAGAGTGAGAATGGAGCTTTTAAAGGGTGCAGAGCAGGTGAACTAGATGGCTGAACAGGTGAGTGGAATCATGGCTGATTGCTGTGAGAAAAGGGAGGCGTGGCATGGAGTGAAGGGAGCAGGCTTGAGCTGGAGGATGGGTGATAGGCATTACAAAGCAGGGGAAGAGAAACTATGACAAGAGGGGCTGAAAACAGTAACAGGAGGGAGTGTGTGAAAAGGACAGAGACAGAGCACAACAATGACAAAGTACAAGAAACAGAAATCACACAAAGAGCAGAACAAAAGTATAAAGGGCAGAAATGATATAAACACAACAAAGTAGAAAAGGGAAAAACACAGAAACCCCAGACAGCTGGGGACAAACTGTGACAAATACAGTCCATTTAGAGATAACATTCCTGTTTATTGGGTAAATGTAAACGCAAATGTCCATGCCATTACAGCAACATAAATGTCCTGCATTAACAACTTTCTTCTGGTTTTAGCAACACATTTTGCATAACAGTCCAAATATCAGCCAAGTGTTAAACACATCATCCTGATGCACGCTCAATAATCCTGGTAGAAAAATCTAACAAAAATAAACTCAGGTCCTCTGGATGGATTCTTCTTGTTGAAACGTTTAGTTCTAGTTTGTGTAAGCTCCGCCCTTTAAAGCTACACCTATTGGGTTTTATCCCTTGCGCTTCGAGCCAACACTGAAGACTTCTGGTCCTCGCCCACCTGCCGTGGGCCCCACCCTAGTCCACTATAATAGCACTCATGGACTGTGGATCTGCTCCCACTTTTTCTTCAAGCGTACAACACAACAAGACAACTATCCTCAACATGTCCTCCAGACAGCCTTTCAAGAAATGCACAGGATGCGACTCTGGTTTCATCCTGGCAACGGACTTCCATCCGCTCTGCGAAGGATGCCTCGGAGCTGCGCATGCTCACCAGGCCATGGACCAGCACCCCTCCTGCCTGGCATGCTCTCGCCTAACGGAGGAGGAAAAGCAGCGCCGGTTCGACCTCTTCTCCCACGGGGATATAAAGGCTCAACCGAGGGAAGACGTGGCACCCGTCACATGGTTCGAGGAATTGGTGCAGTACACGCCTTCGGGGGTAGCTAGCGGAGATGGACCGCTCTCCTCTGGAGGTTCGGATCTGGCCTCGTCTTTCCTTCGCCTCCCGGAAAACGTTAGCCGTCATATCCCGCCATGTCTTTTGGAATGTGCGGGACAGACTATAAGAGCCATATGAATGTAACGAATAATAATTGAGGTGGCAGGAGTACACTACATTGACACTTGGGTGGTGGGTGTGTCAAGGTGTGGGCGTGGCTGTCAATAAGTCAAAGTCAACTTTATTGTCAAAACTGCAATATGAACAGGACATACACAGGATTGAAATTGCATTTCTCTCAGTCCCTCGGTGCAACAGTAACCATTTAAACACTAAAACATTTAATAAACATAAGCATAAAATGAAATAATAAAAGTGTAATACTGTCCTGAGTTTTTGCATAGTAGTTTTTGCATAGTAGTATAAAAGTATGAAAAGTTACACCAACACTAAAACACTAAACATTTAATAAACATAGGCATAAAATGAAATAATAAAAAGTGTAATACTGTCCTGAGTTTTTTGCATAGTAGTATAAAAGTGTAAAAAGTATATCTATAAAATGAAATGAAGGTTCTGGCATTGACATTTGTAATATAGTGACAGAGCAGCATATGAAGTTTATGTACACAGTAACAGTATATGTATGAGGTATTTGATATAGTGGCATATGCAATAAGGCTAGTAAAAATAATATATATATCAGCGGTAGTGTAGATATAAAAAGTAGTGTAAATGTAAACAGTAGTAATAAATGTAAACAGTGAATGTAAACCGTAGTAATAAATGTAAACAGTAGTAATAAATGTAAACAGTAAATGTAAACAGTGGTATGACAATCCGTGTATGGTTCGTTCTTTGGTTATTCCGTTTCAAAACAAAAACCAAATAACCAAACAAGCTTTGGTTATTCCGTTTTTTCGTTTTAAAACGAAATTACAAAAGCGGTTTTTAAACGGTTTTTTCGTTATTTCATTTTTAAAACGAAATTAGAAAAACAGAATTGCCAAAAATAAAAAAGGTGAACGTTTTGGTTTTTGATTAAACCAAAGACAAGCTTTTATTTTGTTAATTGAACACGGGACTTTATGGCGGAACCGGAAATAAACTCCCGGTGCTGTGCGAATTTCTGTTCCCCCGTGAGAATCTGAGCTTCGTGAAGCTGACACTCCACCCACGTCAAACCAGGGAGCACTAACCATTCATACTATTTGCTTTAATTTTTGACGTGGGTGGGGTGTCAGCTTGACGCAGCTGAGAATCTGTTCCCCCTGTGTCGGGAGCGCACACTGCAACCCTGTGTCGGGAGCGCGCACTGCACCCGAGAGGCGGATCCGACCGTCTTCAAGGCGCATCTCTCTGTGAAACGAGTCCACACTATCTTGTCACGGTTATAACTCATTTTAATACTCCTGGTGATAAATAAATAAATATAAACCCTCCACTAACAAAATAAACCTGGTCTTGTGTGGGGTGTTATAACCTAGTTTTTTTTTTTTAATCGCTGACAGAATCTAGATTTGGTCATGTAACCTGCCAAATACAAATTTTAATAATAATACAAATTATCAGTCAGCCACCAACACATCATATATTTATAATTTTTATTACTAATATTAAAGGATGGAAGCAGCTGATAGCAGAAAACTTCCTGCAAAGATAAGTGTAGCTTTCTGGAAGGCTAAATCTCGTTCAAATTAAATATGACTGGAGAAAAATTATTTCTAGCTGCTATTTTTGTTAGTTAATGTCTGTTTTTTCCATTATTTGAGGGAGAAAAAATGATTTTAGAAATAACAAAGTCAAAGTCAGAGAATCTTTATTGTCATTTGCACTGCATGTGGTACATGTGATGAAAGGAGATTATGTACACAGGGTCCCAGTTACATCCAAAAATAAAATGTAAAAGAAGAACAGTAATAACATCTAAGATATGAACTAAGAAAAACATCAACTAAAAATGTATGTATGTATGTATGTAGTATATATTGTGTCTGTATTTGTGTTTAATGGTTTTCTCATCCACTTACAAAAATCTGTTACTCTTGTTAAACATCAACCTGTCCGGGGACTACAGGCGGAAATTAGTATTATTACTATAACCTGGCACAATGCATCTTTCTTGTTTTTGTAGGTCAATGTATTGTTGTGCACTGTCCCTGAGAAAACAAATAAAATCATCATCATCAAATACACTAAATAAAAAATACACGCAGCACTAATATAATAGAAAACCATTTTTCACAGCAGCTGTGTGAGCAGATGTGCACAATGAACATAGCAACATGAAACAGATCAGCAGCAACATGATGTGATATTTCACAGTGATTATTCTGGTTATTTATTCATGAGTCAGTAGTAACATCTAAGATATGAACTAAGAAAAACATCAGCTAAAAATACACTAAGCACCAATGTACTGTAAAAGAAAAACATCATTACAAGCAGCAGCACGAACATGAGTCTGTATGAGCAGATGGTCACAAATGAACACAGCAACAAGGAAACAGATCAGCATCAGCATGATGTGATATTTTGCAGTGATTATTCTTATTATTTATTTATTCTTGAGTCTAACAGCCTCAGGGTAGAAGCTGTTCCTCAGTCTAGTGGTTCTACACTTGATGCTCCTCAACCTCCGTCCTGAAGGGAGTGGGGCAAAGAGTGTGTGTGCTGGATGAGTGTGGTCCTTCATGGTGCAGGTGGCCCTCTTCCTGCATCTGGAGGTGTAAATGTCTGTGATGGTGGGGAGACTGACTCCAACAGACCTCTGTGCAGCCTTCACCACTCTCTGCAGAGCTTTTCTTTCTGCAGCTGTGCAGCCTCCATGCCACACGTTGATGCTGGAGCACAGGATGCTCTCCACTGCACACCTGTAGAAGGAGGTGAGGACTGAGCTACTCAGACCAGCTCGTCTCAGCCGTCTGAGGAAGTAGAGTCTCTGATGACCTTTCTTGATCAGGCTGGTGGTGTTGTTGCTCCAGCTGAGGTTATCATTCAGGTGCACAAGTACTTGTAGCTGGAGACCACTTCCACTGCAGATCCTCTTATGTTCAGTGGGGTGTGTGTTTGTTTGTTCCTGTGAAGTGGATACATATTTTTAAAAATCTATTATAAAAAGCAGTGTTTGAGTTGTTACACTGTTTAATATATAATTGCCAGATTCACTCACATGTTGTCGTAACTGATGGTAAGGCTGGTGCACCTCTCTTAAGACCCTACCGACCGGTTTCTCCAGCATGTATCCCAATAGATGACAAGTATCCCGTCATAAATTTCCGTCCATAGGATGGTCCTGTCTAACACACACACAAATGTAAAATGTTATCTGATGTACTGCGGTCAAACCAGTCAACATTAGTTCTCTCTTAAAGATTTGTGTGGCTCATACATGGTGCATTACAATAAGAGAAACAGAAAGTGCCCCTGCAGTCAAAAAACAATGAGAGAAATGAGATACATACAGTATTTATAAACAATATACAATTATGCCATACTTATTACTTTCACATACCTATAATATATCAAGAATAAATATGTCAGTTTTAGATTTTGTATAAAAGAGCAAGTCAAAGTACCTCAAAATGCCTCTTTCAGTTTGCTTTTGTATGACCTCTATTCAAAATTCATATTTCATGTTCAGCGTTACAAAGAAGAAGTTAATATTTATTTGTTTGATGGCTGTTACTATTTTTTCCTGAAAAGGTGTTATATATATGTGTACTGTATATGTATATGTGTGTGTGTGTATGTATGTATGTGTGTAATCATATATACACACACACTTTTGTTTAATCAATCAACATTTTCAATAGAAGTTATAGATAAGCAAACTGAAATTAGCATTTTGAATTGCTGTTTACCCCAAAATCTAAATTAAAACTATGACATATTTATTCTGGATGTATTATAGGTACGTGAAGGTAATAGGTACAAGATAAATGTACATTGTTAATAATTATGCCTCTCTCTCATTATTTTGTTTTAGCCTGCAAGAGGACCCCTGCTGGTCCATTACTGTAACGCACCATGTACAGTATACACAATGCCTAGAGAAAGCTAACGTCAGCTAGCTTGTATTTACAAGTTTCGCTCATTTTATCGCAGTATATTGTCCATAAACTTTGGTACATATTTGGTAAACTGAAGAAAGTAGAGCACGTTCCAAATCGGCGTCCAACACGTTGTTGTGTCTTCGCATGTTGTACTCCATACAAAACCTTCTGACACTCATTACGAGTAATGTGGAGCTCCATGGCGACGCAAAACGTTACTGATTTCAGAGTGTGATTTTCCACTCTCAAAAAGTTTGATGATCAATTCAGAAAACGGTTCAAGTGCAGCCATTGCCTATTATTTAAAATGTTTTGTTTTTATCCCGTCTTTCTCCGCTGTAAAATGTATTCTTTGGCGACTTCCGGTACGTCATTTCCGGTGTCGCTACAAATTAAAACAACAACCGTATTTACGCAAAAACCAAATCGCACCTTTTTTTATTTTTGTAATTTCTGTTTTTCTAATTTCGTTCGAAAAACGAAATAACGAAAAAACCGTTTAAAAACCGTTTTTGTAATTTCGTTTTAAAACGAAAAAACGGAATAACCAAAGCTTGTTTGGTTATTTGGTTTTTGTTTGAAACGGAATAACCAAAGAACGAACCATACACGGATTTATGACTATAGGCAGTAATGTAATACAAACATTAGTGCAAATATAAGAAGTAGTGCAAACTAAATGAGCACATGACCATGAGTTGAGTGAATAACCCGTTTTGATGACACAGAGTCCAGTGTTAAAATATTTGTGTTGTGTGGTAATGTGTGAAAGGTTTTTGTGTTAAGGCAGTACAAGTGGAAGGGGAGGCAGAGCAGGCAGAGAGTTAAGCATCCTGACTGCCTGATGAACAGAGCTGTCATTTAGTCTGCTGGTTCGAGCCTGGAGACTCCTCAGTCTCCTCCCTGATGGCAGCAGGCTGAAGCAGCTGTGTAGTGGGTGTGTGGGATCACCTGCCATGCAGAGGGCTTTCCGAGTGAGGCGGTTGCTGTGTAAGTCCTGTAGTGAGGGGAAGGAGGTGCCGACAATCTTCTCAGCTGCTCTCACGATGCGCTGGAGGCTCTTGCGGCAGGATGCAGTACATGCACCAAACCACACCGTGATGCAGCTGGTCAGGACACTTTCTATGGCACCCCTGTAGAAGGTGCACATGATGGGGGTTGAAGCTCCAGCCCTTTTCAGCTTGCGGAGAAAGTAGAGGCGCTGGTGAGCCTTCTTGGCCAGTGATGCAGTGTTCCTGCTCCAGGACAGGTCCTCTGAGACGTGCACTCCCAGGAACTTGGTGCTGTCCACTCTCTCCACTGTGGTGCTGTTGATGGTCAGAGGGGCATGTTGGGCATCCCTCTTCCTGAAGTCCACAACAATCTCCTTTGTCTTCTCCACGTTGAGAGTGAGATTGTTGTGTCCGCACCACAAGGCCAGGCGGCTCACCTCGTTCCTGTAGTCCGTCTCATCGTTGTTGCTGATGAGACCCACCACTGTTGTGTCGTCCGCAAACTTGATGAAGTGGTTGGAGCTGTATGATGGTGTGCAGTCGTGTGTTAGCAGGGTGAATAGAAGGGGGCTCAGCACACATCCTTGTGGGGCCCCTGTATTCAATGTGATGGTGCTGGATGTGTTATTCCCGACCCGTACTGCCTGTGGTCTCCCGGTCAGGAAGTCTAGCAGCCAGTTACACATTGAGGTGTTCAGCCCCAGACTGTCCAGTTTAAGGATGAGCTGTTGGGGGATGATGGTGTTGAATGCCGAGCTGAAGTCGATGAACAGCATTCTAACATAGGAGTCTTTCGTGTCCAGATGTGTGAGAGCTGTGTGGAGGGCAGAGGAGATGGCATCGTCGGTTGAGCGATTAGGCCGATATGCAAATTGGAAGGGATCCAGGGAGGCAGGGAGGACAGATGTGATGCTTTTCATGACTAGCCGTTCGAAGCACTTCATCAGGATCGGGGTGAGTGCTACTGGACGATAGTCATTGAGGCAGGAGGGCGATGCCTTCTTTGGGACAGGGATGATGGTGGTGGCTTTGAAACAGTTGGGGACGATGGCCTGACTCAGCGAGATGTTAAAGATGTCTGTGAAGACAGCTGCGAGTTCCTCTGCACAGTCCTTCAGCACACGACCAGACCAGGTATAGTCAGGTGTTCTATGAAATAATTGATCAACCCAAATGGTTAATGTTTTATCATCTTTGTCAGTCCGTGAAAAGTGGGCACACTTACTGGTTTGGAAGAAAACAGACTTAATTAAAAATAATGGATATTTATTAAAGAAGTCTTGTGACAGAAAAAAGTAAAAACATACATGTTCAGATACACAAACTGTTATCTGCTAGAGAAATGTGTCAGTAACTCCGCCACAGAACTTAAACAGCACACACACAACAAGGCATTGACGTAAAATCATTATCCCTCACCTCTTGACACAACTGGGAGAGCCATCACAGTTTCTGGCAGGGATACATGTCAACGCAGCCGAGCATCTGATCAGGACCACGGCAGACTCGAATTGTTTATCCGAGCGCTTCTCAATTTATACCGTTGTGAGCATTCACTCCCATCAAACATGTTTTCAATCAAACTTTGTTTTTTCAAGATAGTCAAAAGCTTTCTGTTTCATCTATCAGCCACAAGGTCAGCCTGCCCTTAATTGCTGAGCTGTGCTCATCAACATCTCACAAACTTGGCTGTGAGATGCATGGAAACATATTATTTGCCTAACTCCCTTTCAGAAGAACTGCAAAGTTTGAAGTGAGATGGGTGATATGCATTCATTCCATCAAAGACCAGTTTTTCGAGAAGGATTGGGCCCTTAATCTCTCAAAGAAAACTCTGGACCTTTGAAGCAAAGCCACACAAAACCCCCCCTCTTCAGGCTTTAATGAAACATCTTGACACTAAACTAAAATGTTTTTTTTTTGTGTTGCATTAAGCATTAACTCTTAAAAATTGATAAACATTTAGTCAGAAAAACATTAATACTTCTTAAACTCTTCATTCCACCCTATGATTTTTTGACTAATTTTGAAAATTTTTCCCTGTCACCTCATGGGACATTTCTAAGACAGTGTTACAAACTAATCTAATTATATGATCCTTCCTACAAAACAAAGCACTAAAATACAAAAGTAAGGAGGGATACTGCACATTCTCATTTTATTAGTTTTAAACCATATGTAACTCACTTTATTAGTTTAAACCACTGTAAAACTTTATGTATAAACCTTCTCCTGTTCAACACATGTGAACGCCTTGAAATCAAACAGCCAGACTTACAAACTTAATCACAAGTTTCGGCACCATGGATCGGATCCGTTCCTTGGCCATCAGAAGGGACCCAAAATCAATGGAGACTGCCAGAAAAAGGCAGAAATTGCCAATTAGTCAATTCCCACGAGTGTACGACACATCCACCCAGAAAAATAAAAATAAAGAACACCTAAGTATTTTCTGAGGACGATTTTACTGTCCAGATAAAACCAATTCCTGTTTGTAGCACATATCTGTATATATGCATGTCATCTCAAATTAATCATCATTTATTTTATTACTTCAGGTAAAATAAAACAAAATAAAAACTCAATAAACGTTCCCAAACTAGTCACTTCA